>FIZR01010691.1:0-16112 GCA_900060175.1 Ferrisia virgata
GTTACCCTACTGGAATGTAAATGAGAGGTTCTCAAAGTATGGCAGGTTATTTTGGACCAACCTGTATTTCGTTCGCACCATCACAGTCACATTTTTCGAATTTGTGCTTAAGAATACAGGTTGAATACTTTTCTTTTACTTAATTAAAAAGAAACACGTAATATCACACATCGTCGTCGCAACCAATCGCCACTGCCGAAAACGGCCCCCCGCATCGCGAAAAGAAACTTTAGGCGTACATATCGCCTTTACTATTGTAATAGTGAAAAAACAAGCTCACCTGAGCTTAGATCGAGGAATGGAAAACCGCACCTTCGCTTGCAACGGCCGTAGGCTACATCTACCCACCAGCATTACCGCACCACCTACCTATCCTACCACGGTCCGACCAAACCGGTTTCGCACCGATTTGACCGGCGCGCAATGGCATGAACAGGTAGGTGCTTACCTAGCCAACATCGAACGCTACACGTTGAATATTGACGATCATTGATTAAGAAAATGAAAGTAATGAAAATAAACAAAACGACGAACAGGAACGATAATAGATGGGAGAGCGAATCGATGCTTCAAACAACGCGTCTTATTGGTCAAGTGTCACATCCTCAGTACATATCCTAAATACGCACACATGAAGCTTCAATTTGCTGATAACGTTTGCTAGCTTTGTAGAATAAAGAAACATCACAGATTATTCTGCCATCAATGTTACCAACCTACATGCTTTACAGTTCTTATTTTCAACTTATACAATAGGATATCAGCACTAACAAATGCCTGCATGAAAAGATCACATCAACTTAACAGAACCAGCATAAATTTTTTTTAAAAGTATCTATTCAGTTCTTACTTGGCATATATCTCCAAAAAATGTGTCCTTTTTGAAATCCAAACTCTGTTGCGTTGCTGACAATTCTTGGTTTTTTATATGTTTTGCTGATTTCAAGTGTTGAGTTACTATGCATCGTTTCATGTCTTCGAACTCTCACTATCATTTCATCCTTGAATTCTGCGGCTAGCTGCCGTATTTTACCCGTAACCGGTTTCTTACTTTTCGGCATGACTATGTTACAGCAGGGGGAATAATACAATAAAAAAACCAGCAGGTGGTGGTCTTTGAAAAGGATACAGGTAAAAACCTCGTTTCTACAAACCAGGTGTGAAATGGTACGATAACAATTTTCATTTGTCGATATTTCACTTTCACAGAGAAATCAAAGCAAAATCAACACGCCGCAATGCGACAGTGGCACGAATCGATAAACTACTCATTTCGTCATTTTAAGTCACAGATGAAAACATTGCGTTTTTTTTAAAGCGCTAAATTCCAAAAAAAAAAATGAAAATATCAAAAAATTTTCAATTGGTTTGTTTTTTTTCTTTTGTGGACTGATTTTTGTGTTTTTTTCAAAAAAAGCTGTAAAAAACGAAAAAAAAGCCGAAAATAAGCAAAATTTGGACGTTTTTTGGCTAGAATAAGCATTTTAAAGCATTTTAGTCAAAATAAGCAAAAAAAAAGCGCTATAAAATTTCACCATTCGTCTTAGAATTTCATGAAACGTTAAAGAAACTGCAAAAAGCGGTATCCAGTGCAGCAGAAAAAAAAAGCGCTATCTAAGAAATCCTAGCCCTAGTTATGTACGTTATGCGTTATGTTATGTACTTAAGTACTTTGAACTTTTATATGAAACATTTCTCACCAATTTCAGCTGTCCTCATGTGACAAACATTTCTTATTTTGAAAATGTCAAAGAGTGTGATGTTTTGGTGGTGAAGATTTTTCGTTTGCTCTTTGGACTGGTTCTAAAGAAAGACGAATTTCTTCAATCCGCGCCCACATTTGTGCTGATAACGTGGTATAATTTCTAGTTATTTTGGTATTTATCGAAAATTTTCATCACATTTTGGTAGTGAAAATCCCATCGTTGATAAGCTAGTGCAGCTTATTTTCATCTCATAACACTCACTGTTCGGATTTTTCAAAAAAAAAAAAATTCGTAATTTTTCTAAAAAGAAACACTATGAAATGTATAGGAAGCTGGGCTTTTGGCGAAATTAGATTAATTCAAGTTGTTGCTGCCATAGTCCATGTAAACAGACCAGTTCGCTAATTTCTCTATACAAACGTATCGCGCCAATAAAAGCACGAATGAACTAATACGAAAAAACTATATACACGTTGCATAGTTTGACGTGCCCATTTAACTCGCTACGGTTTTTAGCTCCCACGAGATTTGTACTTTTTCAAACAACTTTTGATTTTTAAATGAAACTCTCTTCTTTTCTTTGTTTTGTTTTGTTTTGTATGTGTACGAGTTTTTTTTTTCTTTTTTTTTTTGGCACAATTTTGTTCGAAAAATAGTTCGAAAGTCGATAGCCGAACGTAAAGTAACCATATGTTTGGCGTTAAATGTATTAATCAACTGGACGTATCCGAGTTTGAATTTTCCGCGTTGTTTTGATAATTGTTTCTAATCGTAATGTACGTGATTTTTGGTTTCTTGACGTTTCAAATGTAAAATTTAATTCTTGATAATTGATGCTCGAGCATTTGAGTTTATTTTGGAAATACTCGTGTATTCTAAATTGAAAGGTATTTCTTGTACGCCTAATTTTCTGATTATGACTTTAGTATATGAAATAATCATTACGAATAGCTGCTCCGAATGAATGTATTTCCTTTTTTCCAGTAATTTTCAGTAATTTTTTCCAACCACTAAGAAAATCTGCACTGATCTTTGATATTTTCCAAGTTGCATTTTGATTGATATTAAAATTTGAGCCGAGTAAAGTATAATATGGCGATGCAATGGTCTTAGAAATAAAATCCACGAAATGCCGACGACGTGTTGTAAATTACCTACGTAAATGTTTCGAGAATTTATTATCACGGGTTTCGTAGTTCTCTGCATTTGAGAATTTACTTCGGGTAATTTCTGAAAATGTACTTTTGTCAACGAGCAGTAAGCCTTATATACTCGTATAAGTGTATACGTTGTATACTGTACCTTGACAAATGGAGAATATCTAAGCATATTTTTCATTCTACGTTGTCACATATCTACTGGGCATTCGTCTTGCAATAAATACTTGATTTGAACGTAATATGTATTAGGAGATGCTGTCGCACACATTTATCACACTTCTTTCGCGCGAAATTGAATTTTATCATTTATCACGCAGCGTACTTAATATTCAACTTATGTGTACCATTGTCTTCAGCTCTTTGCCTACTTGCTCAGTGTACCTGCGCCAGAAAGGCAGATTGTAGCGTGATTGTAAAAAGCTTTTTTTTCATATTGCTTTTACATGTGTACCTACTTGTGTATGTTGTATTGTGATATGTGATGAAATGTTGAGTAATCACAGGGTAATTGGATATAAATAAGATGTATATTTATACGATGTACATACATATTGTATATGTTGGTTAGAAGCATATTCTCTAAGCCGTAAGAATGCTTATGCGGTCTTAAGGGAGTAATAATTTGGCCAGCCAACTCAAGTGTATCAAGTTGTCCCAAGAAATATGTGACTAGTTCATTTTCAGTGATGTTACTGTAAGTAATTTCCCGATGTTTCAGGACTTCGGAAAATCTTTTCTTCATTAGTCGGTTTTCAGTGGGACTATTTTTTCGGGAATGGTAACCTTGCATAAATTAAAAACTGAAATAATTATGAAAAAAATGAAAAAAAAAGTGTAAAACAAAACGAAACTTGAAATGCAACTTATCATTATTTGCGTGCAGAAAAACAAGTGTTTGAAAATGCTTGTGATCATTCTAAATTCGTGTATTCCATATTTTCCATTTTATTTTCTCCTCTACAATAAATTACCTATTCTGAAGTAAAAATATTGAAAAAAAAAAAGAAAAATGAATTGAGAAAATTTACGTTACTTTTTTAGTTCAAGTCAATAGAAATAGACAATTTTTCGTCTGTATGAAAAAAAAAAAAAAACAAAAACAAAAAAAAACAAAACAAAGAAAGATGGAATTAAAAAATGAAAAAGTTATTCAGAAAACACAATCGATATATGTGCTTGCCTGTCAACATTTCAGAACCATCATAACAGTGAATTCACTAAAAAGTTTATTACAAAGGTTAGATCAAAAAAAAAAAAAAAGTTGAATGCGAATACTTGTAAACTGGATAATCTTAAACCGCTTTTTTCTTTCTCTTTTTTTTTTTTAATGGAAAAGTTTTAATTAATTTTTCACGTTTTACGGCAGCGAAACTTTTTTCAACCAAGTTTTTATTATACTCGAATACTTTCTAAAAGCATAAAAAATTAACTGCTTGCCGTGAAAAAAAATTTTTAGTTTTTCAGACAACAAAAGTGAGAAGAACGCGACAAACGACATGGAAATACGAATTGGTCTGTTTTTGAATTTCCGGCGGCGGCGGCGTGTAATTGTCTCTTAGTAACTATTCTGGTTTAAATCGAGTAGATAAATGAAAATGAAAAAAAAAAAAAAAAAAAAAAAAAAAAAAAAAAAAAAAAAAAAAAAACAATAAGAGTGACCATGTGGAAACCATAAAACAAATAATACTCGAGTAATTTTTATAGGAAAAAAATTTTCAAAATTTCTGAAACATTGTTTTATTGAGTTGGATAGAAAAAGTATATTTTGAAAAACTTGGTTTATAGAGAGTTATATCTCGATTAATCTTATCTTCTTTTTTTCTCTCCTCTCTCTTTTATTATTTAGGATTGTTTTCTGTTTTTGGAAGTATTTAGTTTTAAGTAGAAGAAAATCCGAGGGATTTTTCTTTAATTCTTATTACGATTTCGTTTCGTGTGTCGGATCATCTGTACCTTGTGGTAAAATAATTTTCATAACGTTTGCGGTTACGATTACACGCCGTGAAATAAAAACGTTAAAAACTTCGGATAATGTGGTATTGCATACGAAATACTCGCGTAAGCTTTCGAGTAAGGAAAACGCTGGCTGCTGCTGAAAAATGGAAACAAGAGATTGTACGTTTTTCATTGTGATCACGTATCACTTAACAAACCATCCGCGTTTTGTTGGCTCGAACAAAACGAAGAGTTCCTTTGAAGGTGTCTACGTACTAAGTCACACCTAAGTCGGTAAAACAAACGAAAAAATCATTTCGTTGACAGCTTAACCACCGACCTTGGGATGCGAAAGTTGAGAGAATAGTCTGTGTTTTCGTATTCTTGTATTCGTTTGCTTGGGCGTGTTTTTTATGGGTCTAGATACTTGGATACTTTCGTTTGCGTATAGCTCGAGTTATCTTTTTCTTTTCCTTGTACTTTCCTACATGTTTAAAAATGTATGTTTTTGTGGGTTATTGATTAGTAGGTCACCTTTTTTATGCTCGAAAAACATGAAAATATGCGTTTATTAGGCGGAAAATATGCTAAAATACGTATCGAAAATTCCCTCAGTATGCAAAAAAATATGGGCATTCAGGCCTACATTTCCTATCTTCACGACAAAGAGAAAGGCTTTTACTTTGAAATGTATAATTACACGAATAAAATAACCCTCACAAATTCCATGGCAACATCCTGATCTTAATTCCCAGTACCCAACTGGTCCCTCGTTTTGTTTCATAGACTGGGTGCCATAAATAGTGTGTATAGAACACGAAGCAAGGTACTGGACCCAATGAACGCCACCTTAAGCGGGAAGTGATATGGCTCGGCTCCTATGAAACATGGGGGTATTTTGTTTAGTTTGAGATGTAGCTGCATCTTTCTACTACAAATTAAGCATATTACGAGGATTTTAGATGCATTTTTTACGAAGTTATGAATTTTCTCCCGAGGTACTATGATTGGCGTAATTCGGAACCGGGTTGCCTAATTACACCAATTGCAATTACCTGAAAAAAAAAAGTTTATAAATTCTTCAAATCAAGCCATAATGTGCTCAATATGTAGTAGAGAGATGTTTCTTCACCCCCAACTGCTCAAAAAAAAAGTTCAACAGCCAAAAAGAAAATATTTTACCCCCTTCTGTGGGTCAAAAATAAATAATTTTTTGAAAAAGTCGTAAAAAAAACTATGTTTAGTCATTGAAATAAGCAAGAAATTAATCACAATTTGGGCACACAAATAACTCGACATCTGTGTCACACAGTCCTGCACACATCTCGTGTACATAAACACCACTTAAGCTACAAGCCCTCATGTCATATTGGCTGTCTTCTTCACCCAAGTACCAATGCCATGAAGCTGAATTTTCATTACACGATTCTACAGGTTCAACGATTTTGAGTTTGTTAGATTTTTCATTGCCTGTATGCTTTGCTTTTCGTTTCGTCACTGTGGATGCACCTTGATCGACGTTGTTTTTTCTTTTTTGATTTGTAGTCGTAGCTGTATCTCGATCAGATTTATTTTTCGCCTTTCGAGTATTTTTTGAAGATTCGCCTTGATCAATATTGTCCTTTATTTTCGGCTTTGTTTTAGAACAGGCACCTCCATCAACTTCAACTTTTGCCACTCTCTTGTTTGTAGAAGAGCTTCCGACACTGTCTTTCGATGCTTTATTTTTTTTATCCAATTTTTCTTTTAGCTTTTTCAAAAATTCTCGTTTCGGTGGCTGAGCGTTCTTTTGTTTTTTCTTTCTCAATTCTTCCGCTTCAAAATCTTCAGAACAATCAGATTCTTCACTTGATGCGGTCTCATCCTCTGTAAATAAATCTCGACTTAAACAAACGGCCATGGAATTAATACCTTTTCTTGTTTGTCTCTTTGGAGTCGACTTTTTCGGAGTAATGAATAATTGGAACATTGAATTTGGAGAAACGATGATTGAAGATGACATATCAGATGTCTTTTCAGTCGGAGTTATTTTCAAAGTCGTTGATTTTTGTGACGTTAAATTTTCCGGCGTTGTTTCTTGTAAGACCACGTCTGCACTCTGAATTTTCCGAAGTCGATGTTGTAGGCATTCGTGACTTCTTCGTCCCAATAAACCTCGAAAGGGTGAAAAACTGACTTGTCGAAGGGTTGTAGCTCATGAGTCGTGTTACTTGGTAAAAGAAATAAATGAACGTCGTGTTTTAAGGCTTCCTTGAAGCTCAGAAAATTGATGTGACACTTCGCGCCGTCAAGAATTAATAAACAAGGACCTGTAACAAAAAAGAGATTGGAATTTGTGAGGAAAAAAATACGAAAATTTGACTTGAATACTTTTTTTATACCTGGCGATTTATATTTTGCGAAATGTTTCAACCATTTACAAAAAAAGCACTGAAGTCATTGACCTCTTAGGTGCCATTTCAATTGTTGTACCAGGTGGTATATTGTCGATCCAGTGATTATTCAGTCTTGCACCTTTGAAAAGTACAAAAGGTGGAATAGACGCTCAGGTGGCATTTCCGCATCCTACAACAGTGACGTTTTCTCTATGTTCTTTTCCCCTGGAATTTACTCTTCAGACCCCTTTCTTGGCAATTACCACTGGCGACTTGTGTAAGCTCATTCGAACACCCTTTTCGTCCATATTATAAAAATTTTGGGGTTTGTTTTTCAGGTTTAATTCGTCCATAATATCTAAACATAAAAAAAAGAAATTGTTTCATGACTAATGGAAAAAAATGTTAATATCAGATTACTTGGATGTATACTTACTGTTCAATTTTCGAAAATAATCGTCTACAACTGGTCTATTTAATTTCATAGCTCGTGCTTCGTTTAAATGCTGTGCCTTACGTCTGCTCACTTCTGGATGACGAGCAAGAAATAAATTTAACCATTTTTTTCCAGCCCTGGCACTGCTGGCATTGAATGGAGTTGAGATTCGTTTTTCTTTACAGAACAAGAAAACTGACTTTCGAAGTACTGTCAGAGTCAGTGGGAACCCAACATCACAAAGTCTGAACAGTCGTGTTAGCAATTCTTCCAATTCAATACCTAATACAGGTTTTCTACCATATCTTGGTTGGGTATAATTTGTAGTTTTTTTTCGCAGCTATAGCATCTCGTAGAGTTCGTCTCGGCACATTATATTTTTTGCTGGCCCCTAACACAGATTCTTTTTTATTAGGTATCAAAAGGCACAGATATAATAGTTGTAGATCTACTTTCATAATTTTTTATACCTACCAAAACCTCATAGTTTTCGAGATAGCAATATCAGCGTTATCACCTTTGGCGTGTAGAGGCCATGCCTTCCCCTCCCAATGCCAAGGTTGAGCGCAGACCTGTTTCACCCAGCCGGGATGAAATTGAGATGTGAGATAATCTCTTTCCTGCAGTCGGTATAGTCCTAGTACTGTGTATTGGGAATTTGAACCGGTGGTACAGCACTGGTACTGGTATTTGAATTTTCCCTAAAATCCTTAAAATTTTTTGGGGATTTGGTACTGAATGTAAGATTGCTAATTCTACCCTGTTTGATACATTTGAAATTCCTAGGTGGACAAGCAAGTATGCTCAAATTGTTCTCTCATGCTTCCTGCCTCCTAATTACACCTCTGGTTTAAAGTATAACAAAAGTTATTGTACTTCCAAGTTTTTTTCTCCATTTTCTATACGAAAGCACCGTTGCATGATTTACAATGGCCTTTTAGTACGTTTTAGCATTTCATCGATCACTTTAATTTTCCATTTAGCGAGCGATTATGTAGTTGTGTACATTCCACGTTGATGTAAATGTAATACTCGCCTGTTAATGCGATACCAGTCTGTCTGACCGGGTACCAGGGCTAATTAAATTTAACGCGTTTTAATCGTCGCGTCGCTCGTCGTCGACAAGGGTGACCTTTTTATCGCGATGTTTATTTGTACCGGTAAGAGTAATTTTTGGTCGTTGGTAGCCGCGCATTTGTTGGTAACGAGTTTTACCACGCTCGTAAAATATGGCACATTGGTGCACGGTATGTGTCGTCTCGCTGGCGTTTTATTTCTTTACAAGGTGAGAGGCCTGTAGAAACAAATTGTTATGAGGGTTGTTATATGTATTGCAGGTTACACGAATGAACGGATGAAGAAACGATTATCATACGAATGAAATTATCTCACATTCGATTCAGTTTTACTGGAATATCCGACTATGTTCTGACTATCCGATTCATTATTTTCCATCTATTTTGTTGTTGAGATTTCGTTGGTCGCACTTATAGGTAGCTTCTGTCACAGGCGTCATAAAGTTAAGGCGGATCTTGTGAACAAAAATGTTTCCTATAAATTTTATCGTACACATATTTTGCACGTTTTCATTATTGAAGGGACAGCATTCGTTTAAATTTCATATGCCCCTTAAAATACTCAAGATAGATGAATTTTGTGTATAATCAAAAATGTAGCAAAACTTGCTCACTACAAGGTCTATTTAACACTTTAACCGCATCAAATAACATACAACTTAGTATTGATTGTGATCTTTTCGGCATCGTGCTCCTCTTTTTCTCTTGTCCTCACATCAGTTGGATTCGTCAACGTTGTAAAAAGTATAGCCCGTCGAGAATGACGATTCTACCTTGGAAACAGATTTCGACCACTTCTGCCCCAAAAAATCAACCATAATGAGAAAAATTTTGGACACTTGCCTCAAGTATTTTCGAGAGGAGGGGCCAAAATGTGTTTTTTCTTCTACTTTTTCGTTTTTCACCAAATGTAGATAGAAATTTCGCGTTTTTTAATACAAATTCTAGGGGCCAAACATCGTACTTGATGAAGTAAGGGAGGCGATGAATGCGATGAAGAAATACATAGCATCTGGTTGCGATGGTATTGTGGCAGGCTCTTGGTGAAAATGGAGTCAAAGCAGTATGGCAACTCTGCAGTGTGATATGCCTCAATCGTGAATGGCTTACTGAGTGGTGTAAGTCAGTGTTAATTTCTTTGAACAAGAAAGGAGATGCAAGATTATGCCCTAACTATCGAATAATTGCTCTAATTCCGCATGGTAGCAAAGTCATGGTTCGAATCCTAAACAACCAGATCAAGTTGTATGTACACGTGGAAATTTCAACTGAACAAGCCGAATTCATCTCACGAAGAGGCACAAAGGAACAGATAATAAATGTCCGGCAAATTATCGAAAAGTGCAGGAACATACCTGTGGTGATGCGTTTCATAGATTACGCCAAATTCTCTTCTCAAAGTTTTTAGAGAAATGGGAGTCCCTGCTCATATATTAGATTTGGGGGAGTCCCTATATGCGTTCAAATCTATGATGGTGAAGAATCTGAGGGTTTTCAAGCGGAACAGGGGGTGCGTCAAGAATTCATATTATTCCCTCAGTTATTCAACATCTATGGAGAGCATATAATTCGTGAGGCTCTAGAACATTGTACTGGTGGTGTTCCGGGGATTATCTACGCTCACCGTATCCATCACCCTATCTGTCAGATGCGTGATGATGAAGTCAAAGCTTTATTACGATTTTTCAAGGCACCATCTTCTGGGCCATCCAAGACAGCTCCCCATTCTCGCGCTCGTATGGCTAATTTTATACGTTTCAGCCATTGGCGATAATTCTTTCCGTCGAATATAAAGATACAGGGATCACATTCCAACGCTTTGAAACCCAATCGTTCAAACTCGTCCTTCAGGGTGTCGTACCATGACTTAGCACTGGTTACAAGGCCGTAAATTTCTTTATTCGCTCGAAACAGACCTCGCTTACCCTGGATTCTTAGGTACAACTCGTAACGTATAGGACTGTTTAGATACGCGTTGTTTACATCCGCATGTCCAACATAACGTCCCTCTCGTACCGCTTTGACCAAAATGCCGCGTAATACGTCGATCTTAATAACAGGCGCGTACCTCTCGTCGATCTCGTGTCCCATTTTGTCTTTGAAACCACTCGCGCAGAGTCTCGCCTTATACACGATCTGACCGGTACTCGTAATTTTCTTCTTCAATGTCCATCGTGTATCGACCTCGGGAGCGGTAGGTGTCGCCTTTTCCTCGACAGGCGTCCATGCATTGTTCGATTCTATCGCATTCAATTCAGCATCGATTGCTTCTCGCCACTCAGGAACTTTGATCGCGTCCTCGTGAGCAATCTCGGAAGATTCTTGCGTTGCGGCGATGAAAGCAGATACAGTATGCGCAACTTCATTAGACGTAGGTTCGTTATTCTCTTTGTCGGCATTCTCGTTCCCGTCTACGTAAACTTCTTCGATAAATCAGTCAAGGTTTTCGTGTCCAATCGGAGTAAGAAGAATCTCCAATCTGCGATATGCAGATTATACTACCTTGATTGCTTTGGATGAAGAGGAAATAGTGGAGTTCGTCAATCTAGTGAAGACATCCAGCGAAAAACTTTGACTTTAATTGTTTGTTTACAGTCACTTTGTAGTTGCAACATAGATGTGTTCTATATTATCTGTAGCGTGTTATATTTATTTTGAAGAAAAAATAAATTTACAAATTCTCCTAAAACTGGCGCTCATTTAAAGAGAGTCATTTAGAGAAATTCTTCACATTTAACAAATTCTATTAATGCGGAGTCTATAAGCCACATTTATGATATTCTGTAACTTTTATATTTGTCCAAGCAGAGTTATCGTTGAACAAGTATGCAAAAAACTCTTTCAAAAAACAAAATACTGTACATGTAAAAACTGCATCAATAAGATTTCTTCACCCTTTTAACCATTTGTCAAGTAAGAATACCTACACTAGAGTGACCGATGAATGTGATTTTTTAAGGGCTAAACGTTAATAGTTGTAGGATGTGGCGCCATCGTGAAAAAGAAATAAATTTACTTTCCTGAACATGATTTGAATAACCTGCTGAAAAGATAAGACTGTCTGAAATTAATTTGAAAAAGTTGACTCATATATGGTTAAAAATTTGTTTTATGTCACAAATAGGGATATAAATTTTTAAAACGAACATGTCGTAAACGAGTATTGCGGTAGAAATTCGGCGTGTAAAAAATGTGTAAGAAAGCCAGATATGAGAAGAAAATCACCAAAAAAATGAAATACGAAAATGTAGGTACGCGATGCTATGGCGAACGATGAATTGGGGGAATAGTATAGAGATAGAAATATAGAAATACTTATGCGAAATGGAATTCAACAACAACGTTTTTTCAAGTAAAAATAAAGAAAAAAAAAACTAGAAAATGCACGGCGAAATATAAATAATCCTATCACGTACAAAAATCATGAAAAACGAAATCCTAAAAACCGCCACTTGTAAATAAAATAATGTTGGCAAAAAATATCTCATCACTTATCGCCAATAAAGACGTATCAAATTTTACTTGAACAGTTCGGTCAAATTAATATTAAATAATGGAAAAATATATGGTCAACATTTTTTTTCATAAAATTGTGGTACACCGTTCTCTAAACAACATATCCAAAATCGGGCACGTCTGTGAAGTATAATTTTATGTTTACGTTTTAGATTTTCCACTTGATTCTTTGGTTTATGATGGTTATGCATTTCCTTCTTTCTGGCTGGATCTCGTAACTATACTGACCTCTGAGCAAATGACCCTGTCTGGAGAGCTTGACTCAGCTGTGTCCAGGATCAGTGCAGTTCAACACGAGATTTGGTTTACTGGGAGATCCGGAAAATAAATAATACATGGGTCTTTGTCGGAAGATGAAACACTCTAATTTATTGATGATTCCCAAAACATTAACTGAGATTAAACTCAGGACTTAGAATACTTTGATGCGACTTGACAAAACGCGGAGACTCGAACGAGCGGTAGTGAGAGAATTTTACTGAAGTACTGGTCGAAAGGTAACTACTTAACTCGGCCATTATTTGACGGTTTTATAGCCAAATAATTTCTCAAATAAGGTAGTTTGATTTTGGTTATTGTTTTCAATCTGATTGTCTGCCTAGATAGATGATGCTTTTTTCCCTAGCATCTGACCTGTTTGTAGGTCCTGATGTATTTAGGTCGTTACAACTTCCCTTCCCTTCTAAATTTAAGCACGTCTTCGCGCTTTTTGGGATTTGATCTCCGGAGAGGAGTCTCTTGGCAGTTGTCTTCTGTGCTTTAGTTTAGCCATTGTTTGTTGAATTCTTTTCCCTATCTCACCAGCCTCTTGTGTTTCTGGTGAACCTGTTTTCGGAATGTTTAGGTAGTTTTTTACAGTAAGGGCGATTCCAACTGTCTTGTCCATTAAATTGCTACTTCCTTTTTCTTTTTCTTATAATCATCTGGAAAAGTCAATTAGATTCCCAGAAAAAGAGCAAAATTATTTTAGGGTTAGTGGTTACGGTTTCGGTCAAGGTTTTTGAGAATATGGGTTACGGTTTCTGGTTACAGTTTAAGGATTTTAAAATTTGTGATTTTGTATAGCTCAAAATTTATGGTTAATTTGTAGTTATTGGTTAAAGATCATGGTGTCGGTTAGTATTCCTGCTTTTAACGCCTTAAATTTACGTCTGCCTATCTTCCATCCCTTGTTTGTATTTTATATTTAACGTCTCTGCGTGTTTAATGCCTTATGTATTATCTCGTTTATTTTGGTGGCTTCCATTTTCGATATTTCTAGATAGACAAATTTTTCAACCAACCGATCGTTGTGTTCGATGAGCTGATCAATTATTTTGGCGTTCCTTTTGTTTTTTGTTTTTTCCTCGTTCAGTTCTTGTTGGACTTTGATTTTATCGTCATGTAGCTCTATTAATTTTTTTCTTTCTTCATTGGTAATGATTTATAAAGCTTCTTCTATCATGCTTTTTTTTTTTTGGTAGGACCGGTAGTAGAAGTAATTTTCCTTTTTAAAATTTCTTAAAATTGAGTGTTCCTTTTTTTTTTCTATTATATAGCGTCTGGATTTTCTATGCTAGATTTTTATCTGCTTCTAATCGGTTAATCTTTCCTTCTGTCATGCACGTATTTGACCATACCGCAACGTCCCCAAAATTCATCCTGATGAGGAAATTGTATGAAGCCTTTGGAAGTTTTCATACGTTGCATGTGCAACTTAATCTCGACATTTTGCAGTTGCAGTTTTTAGAACAACCTGTTTCATACATTCATGAAATCAACTCTTGACTGCGTTCGATGCGTGCATTGTGTATTTCGAAAAAAAAGACGCCGAAGCGACGACGATGATTTGTTTTTTCCCTGGGCGAAATTTTTTTTCAAACGCGAGAGAAAAATTATTCATGTTTGACGAAGGTACCTAGCTCATAGGGTGAATTTTGTAAGTTCTCAATAGCTCGCTATTTATTAAAAAACGTGTACTACATCACCGAAGCAGGATATTCTCATTTAAATAAAAAATGTGAGCGCCATTAACATGTAAAGCAAAAAACATATTTTTGCCCGAACTTGGTGCTGCGCTTTCCTGTTACCCCCTCGTACGATTACGGCCAGGCGAAAAGCATTTTTGCAAAATAAATGTATAACGGAACAACTCGATTTAGGTTGTGTAACCCCTTTGTGTTAAGGCGAAACATTTTTCTATTTATGAGGTTCGAAACCTTACTGCTTCGCATTTAGATGCAAAATCACCTTCATAAATCATATGAATTGGTTGCATCGTCGGCGTGTACAGACGCGAGGCGGGCGAAAATATGATGGAATAGACAAAGACGTATTTTGATACATTACGAATACGCAGGATATGAAATTTTTTAACGCGCCACAAGGAAAAACCTCTTTCTCTCTGTGGGCGGGAGGTTTTCGTTACGAATAATCGCGGTTTAATGCACGTAGGTATACGTGAGTCTGGGTATACGCCAGCCAGTTGATATTCTCCGTGTACCATTGTTGGTGTGTTGCTGCTGATAAAGTGTACGCAGAAAGGTGAGAACAACATAATAAAAAAGTGATCATTTATCATAATTGAAAGCTGCACGAAAAATGAATCGTGATAATTGGAATTTGTATGTAATTCTACTTAGCTCGAATATTCTTTCGGAGTATCGCTTATTTTTTTTATCACGAGTTGTAACGCATCTTTCTTCCAAAGGGGGTAGTGAACGTATGCGTACAGTGGAGAGGGAAGGGTGGACTTGCGCGCTGGCTCAGAACTCCGTCTTTGGACGAAATAGTACAAAAAAATTCAAGATCTGATTAGTATATTCGATAATTTCTACACTGAAAAAATTGCATGGCACAGAGTGCTTGAAAAATGCGGTTCTCAGCACTGAACGTTGCGTAAATCTTAAACGCTAACAGATTTCAGCGACGAGTGTCAAAAAAAATGAAGAATACAAACTTACATTACCAAAGAAACATGACGATTGAAAAAAGGGCATCGCAAGCAATGTTTGTTACAAACTCGAAAAATTGGAAAAAATTACCAAAAAACCACATATTTGGGGCTGTGAAGGGGTGAAATGGGGCTGAAAACGAGACCCCCAATAGGCACATCTAGGGCCGTTGGCGTATTTTTCAATTAAAAAGATGCCCTGTTCAGCGGGGTTTACTGAGATTTTGTCGAGTCGCGACGAAGTGATTTTTCAGAAAGAAGACACTTGTGCGCATCTGCTCCTTCGTGTTTGACTGAATCAGCTGTACAGAGTCGAATCGCTTCCCTTTCAGCACGGATTTTAATCTGGGGAAGAACCAGAAATCACATGGCTCCAAATCTGGCGAGTAGGGAGGGTGGGGGATGACAGGTAGATTTCTGTTTGCCAGGTACTCACAAATGAGAAGAGGTGTGAACCGAAGCATTATCGTGGTGTAGCAGCCAGCCATTCTTCCACTTGTGCAGTCTTTTCAAACGAACTTTTTCACACAGTCGTCGCAAAACTTCTCGATAATAAACCGCATTAACCGTACAGCCTGGGGTACAAACTCGTAATGAACCAAACCTTCGTCATCGAAAAACGTCAACATCATGGTTTTCACTCTCGATCGTTCCATCCTCTGCGATTTTTTCGGCGTAATCCATTGGGAAGACTGAGCTTTTGTCTCAGGGTCGTATCTATACACCCACGTTTCATCTCCAGTCACAATTTTGCTCAGAAATGTAGGATCAGTTTGGACTTTGGCGAGAATTTCTTCAGCACAATCAACACGAGCAGTTTTCTGGTCATCCGTCAATAGCCGCGGAGCCATTTTTGCACAAATTCTTGCCATGTGTAGGTCTTCTTTTAAAATTGTTTGAATAGTACCAAAGCTCAGGCGAAACACATCGTGGCCATTTCTACGTATTATAGTATCAATTTTGTACTGAATTACAT
>FIZR01010693.1:0-47614 GCA_900060175.1 Ferrisia virgata
GCTCCGAATTGGACACACCAAACTCACACACAATCATCTATTTCAAAAATCCCCCAAATCTACATTTCAATTCTGCTATGCCGAACCCATCTCTGTACATCACCTCCTCTTTGAATTCCCGAACCACAATCAAACCCATAGTCACCTTAAAATCCAGATAACCAATGTAAACATACCCCATGATGAAAATGAAATTAACAAATTCCTTTTCTTCGTCTCCAAAATTAAATTAAACAATCAAATCTACTAATTGACAATGGGTGTAACAATTCTGGCAATTATACGCGTCCAGTATAATAAAAAAGTAAAAAAAAAATATTTCCAAAAAAATGAAAGGGTATGTACGGTTAAGGAGGTCGAATCTGCCCCCGAATGCTTTTTGATTTGCTTAGGATTCTTTTCTTAACATTCAAATTGACGTTGAAGATGCTGGTAGTCCGGATATTGATGGTCAACTGACAACTTGTGACTATTAAAGAATTGATGGTCCACTATTGATGGTCAACTCTTGACAGTCCACAGTTGATTATAAACTATTTATGATCAGTTATGTTTGACAGAAAAGTTCAGCGTTATAAAAAAAAAATGCAAATCAATTTTTCGAAATTGTGATTGTTAAAAAACATCACAGATGAAATTCAGGCTTATGCTGGAGCAGGGTAGCATTTTTTTTCTTAACATTCAAGTTGATGTTCAAGATGTTAGTAGTTCGGATATTGATGGCCCATTGTTTACAGCCCACTACTGACAGCCCAGATCTTGATGACCCATTACTGATGGTCAACTCCCGACAGTCCACAGTTGACAATGAACTGTTGGTGGATCTGGACCATCAATGATTGACAGTTCAAATTTTGATGGTGTGGTTGTTGATGGTCCACAATTGATGGTCAACTCTTGACAGTCCATTCTTGACCACCAACTCCTGATGATGAAATATTGACAAATATGAAGCGTCAGCAGTTCAATTACGTTTGGCAAAAAAGTTGAGCGTTATAAAAAAAAGTCAAGCAATTTTTCAAAATTTTGAATGTTAAAAAACATTACAAACTTGCATTCTTTTGATATTTACTTTTTATATGTAAAGATTACCTGCTAATCGAAAGATATTTAATACCGCATTCTACAGTTGACTATTAATGGTGGACCATCATCGTAAACCATCAGTGGACCATCAAAATCTAGACAGTTAAAATAAGCATGGGTCAGATTTTGATGGCCTGGATGTTGATGGCCTTAACATTGATGGTGAACTGTTGGTGAACTGTTCTGGGCTGTAAACATCTTAGTCATCAACAGTCGGATTATGCTTGACATAAAAGTTCAATGTTATGAAGGATTGACTTTATGGTTTCAAGTTGAAATGTTAAGGAAATTTAAAAATGTTGAAAGTTGACCCATCAACAGTTGACCTTGACCCTGGATTGATTTCATGATTTCGAGTTGAAATGTTGAGCATTCCACTATCGACCCATCATTGGGTTATCCGTCAACGGTTGACCTTGAACTCTGGTTCATTTTATGATTTCAAGTTGAAATGTGAAGGAGGAGTGACAAAGTTTATTTGCTGAAAGACGGCGAATATAAATGTTGAAATTTATACCGACAACGTAAAAAGTGTCAGAATTTACATTCTTTTGAGTATTTTATTTTATTTTCTTCCCAAAACTAAAAATCATTTGCTCAGCTTCATACTGACCAAAATCGGTCAAATTTTGGTAGTAAGTTTGGATTAGCGGAGGATTTGGTAATCTGGAGTGATGATGGCCTCACATCAAAATCCAGTTAAGCTTGAATTTTAGGGAGGAGGTGCTGAGGGGCAAAAATTGTAAAAATTGTTCTGTTTTGTGTTAATTAACGGAGAATCAAAAGTTGTATAGCATGCCCAAAAATCAGCCTCTTAGGACAATTGAAACAGAAGATATGGTGGAGGGGGGTACCACTTTTTGACCTTGAAAACAGGCTTTTCTTCTCCTATCTCCGCTCCAAATTAAGCTAGGAAGTTGGAATTTGGTACGTAGACTTCGTAGGGGCTATTAATATGCTTTTTGGGAGATTCGACTTTTCAGATCCATTGACCTATTTGTAGCTCTAAAAAAATGGCTTTTTGAACGGGTTTCCTTATTTTTTGAGCTTGTCTCTCGCATATCTCCTGTCCAAATCGCGCTAGGAGGTTGAAATAGGGCATGTAGATTTAGGAGGTGTCTTAGATGTGCCTTTTTGGTGGTTTCAACTTTCCAGCTTCCTCTCACCGCCTCACAGCCCCGAAAAAGTGTTTTGTCTTATTTTTTGTGTTTGTCTCGCACATATCTCCCCTCCACATTGAACTAGGAAGTTGTACTGAATGTGCCTTTTTCATAATCGTTCCAATATCTACCTTTACCCCTACCACTGCTGAAGAAAAAACATCCCAGTGCGTTACTTTTTTTATTCCATGAATGGACAATTCGTTTATTTCCTTCACTATAGGAAAATTATGATAAAAAGTAACGTATTGCGATACTTTTTTTTTTCTTATTATAATATTAGCGGTCGTCAAAGGATGGTTGAGTGGTTTGTTTTTGGCTCGAGAAATGCTCGGCATTCGTTTAGGATCCATCGCCACTCTCTAATGTTCGAAGTTTTTTCAACAAAAATGTTTTCACAGTTTTGGATTAATATTTATATTGATTTTGAAATTACCACTGCTTATTCATTTGTGACATCATTTACTCGTTTTATTGGGATATTTTTTGGAGTATTTTCGAGTTACGTTTTTCGACGCGATATTTGACAAATTTCAGCGCCGCAACGTATCCTATACGTACAACGACTACCATACAGCGAAGACATAGTTAATTTATCAAATACGGAAATTCAGCGCGATAAGATTACACAGTAGGTTGAACTTTGTGGCGTACTGTTGGTCTATATACCTACTACATATTATATTATTCGATTTTAGCGAATTTCCAAGCATCCTACTCCCCTGCCTGCCAATGTTCCCTTATGAATACATAAACAAGACGTTGGGAGCTTTTCGTCGGCTTAGATGATAAATGAATATTATAGACATGTTGCAAAGCTGCTTTACCCTGTATTCTACAGCCTTTTAAGCTATTTTCGTAGAATTTAACATCGAATATAAGTCTTAGCAGGGGTTTTCCCCCCTTTCGTATTCTAAAAAGAGGACATTACAGTATACGTAGGTAGGTGTACCCAAAAAAAAAAAATACATAATGCTGAAAAATGCTAACAAATTGTAAACTGATACGCGTTACGAGATACGATACACTCGTACGTTGGGGAGGCTTTACACACACACACACATACACACGTACACACCGAAAAATTGGATGATACCGAGAGTACCTATGGAGAGGATGAAAAGAATACGTAGATGAGAATAAAAGTATACCTATAGCGTACTAGGCAGAAAATCAATCATCCGAAGGTATTCGTTATATTTGGCTCAACCATAGAGGTCGAAGTGGAGCAGAATTATGTAACAATAATAATGAAATAATACCGATACCTACAAAAAAAAAAAATGAAAGTATAGGTGAAATACTACGATAGAGTTAGGTATGGTAGAAAAAAATCTAAAATTGTCGATTTATACCATTCCACGAAATACAATTCAGCATTTTGTATTGTATAAAAGGCACTACAACGAACCAGCGGACATTGTGGAACAAACGTTATACCTATGCACTGGAAAAAAAAAAAGGTTACTCGAAGCTATATACTTTCATTTTCAATTTTCGATTTGAGGTTGTGATTTCATGCGAATTCTTGCTTCCAATTTATCTATACGAGAGCATCCCTCATCACCCATCCTAGCGTTAGGTTCCCTTTTTCCTCCCTAGCCATATATTTCGCTTCTACGATGATATATGAGGAATACGTGTACCTATATTACGTACGTAGGTATCACGTATCATCGTATACGATACGTACATGAGCCATCTATGAGCCCGCATCGTTATGAGAATTACCATTTATGGAAAAAAAAAAAAAAGAAAGGCTATTTGAATGAGTTGGGTATATGTTAAAAAGCATATAGGTATATATACGTTGATATAGGCAACTGGGCAGGTAGGTACATTGGCCTCAGCTCGTATACGATTATGCCAATCAAACGTAATTAAAAAAAGGTAGCTAGGTATATACGATAAATAGGTAAATTTTTTCCCCTCTTCTCTAGTCTTACTTTACTAAGGTATAACTTATTTTTAGAACACGTAAATCGATACGCGGAGGAAATTTCGTCTTCGTTTCCTTTTTCCTTTTTTTTTTTCTTTTTTGTTTCTTCTTTTCTTTTCTTTTACGAGCGTTCGTCGATGTATATTTCAGAGAAATTTTCGTTTATACGATAAAATTACAGCGTATATTTTTAACAAAACCCCGTAATTTGTATGAATAATACATTATAAGATCTTTGCTCCCAAATAACAAAAACGTCCGTCGTATACCTGGCGTTTTTGCTGGTATACCTATAGAGCTTTATGTGTTGGTCGTTGGCGGACGGATGAGGACAGGGACGTTTACACTAGGACCGTAATTTTAACGTGACGAAAACTGTCCGCTGGGTTTTCCGTTCCATGCCCATTCTACCAAGTTTAAGACTTTTCGCCATTCGATGTGCAGGAAATTAAAATAATTTTCACTCGGTGTAATTCGGAAAGGGAAGTCGTTTGCGTTTCCATTCTCTTAGCAAATATAAAAATTAATGATATTCCATTCTACGGCCAAATGAAGTAACCTAAAAGTTAAGTATAGTCGTGTGAACTCTATGGTAGACTAGTAGAATGGTATACTTACTATATAAATGAGATACCAAGGTCGGAATTTTTCTCAGTTATGGTAATTAGTGTAGCATAAAATGAAAAAAAAAAATAATAATAATAATAAATAGACCAGACTGTATTGTACTGGGTGTTCCGCATTAATCACATCATCCTTATATCAGTGATAAGTCAACTTATGAGACTTACTTGTATAATGGTTTGCATACCCAAAAATAAAAAGGGGATGAGGTACGATATTTTCAACGTTTCTATTTTTTTCAAAAACTGCGGATATATTTGAAAATTTGTAAAAAAAAGTTAATGATGATAAAAATTTGCTGTTTGCTCTAAAACATGGTGTGTAGTCTCGAGTATAAGTAGTTTAAAAATCAAGAGTTGGGGTAAAATGGTTCGAAAAATATAACAAAATGAATACGAAAAAATATGACTAAAAATTTGTAAATTTTTCCATTTGTTGTGAATAACTTGAAAAAACTATTGTAGTGCAGTCTTTTTAGGTTTCAACCCGATCAAAATTTACAGAAAGTGAAACTTTCGTATTTAGGAACTGTGAAGTATGCATTTCAATATTCTCGAATTTCTATTTTGCTCGCTCCCTCTTCTGGAGGAAGGGCAAGGGAGTGCGGAGGTGCAAAGTTGGGTTTTTTAGCAGCTACTTCTCAATAACGCACATACGAATAAAATGTTGAAATGAAAGTTGTAGATCATTAAAAAAAAACATTTTTATACGTTTTCCCCCAGGAGGTCGTGGGGAGGAGCATTTTTGAAAATCTCCAGTCAACACGAATAGTTCTGAAAAATCTGCTTAATTCACATTGAGCAGCATTTTTCTTGTATAGTACTTCTCACTTTTATGTAAAATAAGAAAAATGTTGGACCGTCCCCTTTTCTCAAAGTTAGAGGGTAAAGCTGCCTTTCAAAAAGTTGCAACTTTCTCGACGAATAAGTCTGTTGCGATGAACAATTCAAAAAATTGGTACATACAAACGTTGTAGAGCGTTGAAAGACAAGAAATGTATTCAATACATTATTTTCCTTAATTGGGAGCAACCTTTAAAATTCCTGCTCAGACCATTGAGTGGGGAGGGAGAGATGATACTGCTACTCATTTCAAAGATTTTTAGTGGGAAGCACATAGTAACTTTTTCTTTTCCAAAATTATTCACAAAAAACTGAAAAAATTGAAAATTTTCAACTATTTACAAACCACTTCATCCCCGCTCTTGATTTTTATACCAAACATAATCGAGAGTAAGCACTATGTTTTAAAGCAAATGGCAAATTTTTATCAGTATTCATTTTTTTTCAACGAATTTTCAAAATGAGAGGCACGTTTGGGTGAAAATGAAATTTCGAGAATAGTATATCTCAATCCCTTCTTTTTTTGGATATGCTAACCATTATACATATAAGTCTCATGAGTTGACATATCATTGATATAAGGATGGCGAGGTTAATGCGGAACACCCGGTACCAATATACATAGTCGAATTTCTCTATGCTTGGAGTATGCATTAAAGATGAATTTTATTGTTGAAATTGTTCCAACAAAAGGTGATCGTGTCGTAAACCGATCAAATGAGATGGAAAACAAAAGGAAATACGTAATAAAATGATTTATTCGTTACAATCAATCTAAAGCGTTTTATAAAATATGACGTAAATCGTAGTAAATTTATTAGAAAAAAGAGAAGAAAAAAATATTTGATGGTGAACACGTGTAGTTTATTTGATGGCTCTAAATAAGCCCTATAATAAGTCTTTGCTAACGTATACTACATGCGAGCTTTTTTTTCACTCATTTCTTTGGATTTTAACACCTTCAATGGGTTTAGATATGTGTATGTATTCTTGAATGGTGTACGCTTGTTTACCTATATTTTTTTTTTTCTAAAACGTCGCGTCACGTCGTCGATATTTTAGAGGTATTTGTGTGGAAATAAATTTCGTCGCTTGTATAATACGTTTTGATATTTTGAATAAGCTTAAGCTGTTCAGTCTCGTAAATTTGACATATAGACGAGTTTAGTGTATAACTTTTTTTTTCGAGAACTCAAATAATATCTATGCCTACACGCAGAAAAAAAAAGTGTATTTGTAATTTACTAATATTTGTCATATTTATGCGAAGTGTTTCCTGCTTTGAACCTTCGAAATAATTATCCGAAGTCCTTCACTTTTTTATTTCAGAGTTACGTGCCCGTACCTGCAATTTTATTTTGATAGAACCTTTTCAAAATGGTTATATGATGTTTTACTTGAAACGTACTTGAATGATTTTCTTTCTCCAATTTCGCTTCTCGTTTTATTATTTACAGATTGTTTTGAAAAGGAATAATAGGGATGGAATTCAAATTTATTATGTAAATATTCGAATTTAAGCTGTTAATTAATAAGTTATTCGGATCAAATATCGTCATTAATATAGTACAAGTCAGCGGTTGTCGCAAAAGAGCTGTTTGGCAATTTTCAATGTGCTTAACTAAAATGTCCTACGAACATGGAAGGGAGAGGTGAGAAGACTAATGCAAGTTATTGGTTATTTCTGGTTTCTGCTGTGTAATATTTTTCGCAAGCTATAAAATTATGAAATGGAAGTAATTATGTCCTTGTATCAAAGAGGTCGTAAATTCGAACATATAAAAATCAGTTAAATAGTATGTTTTAGTTCAACTAAGCTATTACTGTCTATCGGCCTACGGAGAATTAGGGAGAAAAGAATATCAGCAAAATCCGTTTTAGAACCTTAGAAAACTATAACGACCATTTTTGGCCGTGTCAGATATTTATTTTTATTTTTTCACAAAACTAAAAATCATTTGTTCAGCTTGATATCGATTGAAATCGATCAAATTTGGAAAATAGACTTAGATTGATGGCGGATCTCATATTCTGGAGTGGAATCAACTTCAGGTGAAAATTCAGTTAAACCCAAATTCGGGGAAGGTGGTGCTGAGAGGCTAAAACTTCAAACATTGTTCTTTTTTGCCCCCAACACTGTATAACATATTCTAAAATCAGCTTTCTAGAACAATTAGAAAGGGAGATATGAAGGTTTCCCTCTTTTTAACCTTGAAAAAGAGCTGTTTCATCCTTACCTCCCCCAAATCAAGCTAGGAAATTGAAATTTGGTACATAGATTTAATATAGGTCCTAAATGTGCCTTTTTGGAGGTTGCAACTTTTCACCCTCATTGTACTCCCTCACAGCTCCAAAAATGTAATCCAATCTGTCACCATGACTTTCGTTTCTGATGCATTAATAAGAAGTCCTAGTTTTTTGCTGGCTATCTTCTTCATCAAGTTGACGAGCTCCACCATTTCTTCCTCATTGGAAGCAATTAAGGTGGTATCATTTGCAAATCACAGATTAGAGATTCTCCTTCTTTCAATGGAAATATCACCTGTCCTAAGTTCTACAGCCTCGCGAATTATGTGCTCAACATAGAAATTGAAGGACTGCAGGGATAATATGCATCCTCATTAGGTCTTCGCTATCAACTCTCACCACCATAAAATTGAACTCATATATGGACTCTACCAAATTTACTATATGAAAAGGGACTCCCATTCCTCTTAAAACTTTGAAGAGCTTCTTTCGATTCACACTGTCAAAGGCTTTGGCGTAATCTAATAAACACATCGATACCGGGATGTTGAACTCTACACTTTTCAATGACTGGCTGGACATTTGTTATCTATCCCTTTGTGCCTCTTCCTGGCATAACACCAGCTTGTCCAGGCGGAATTTGCCTGTGTAGATACGCCTTGATCTAGTTGTTTAGGATTTGTATCATAACTTTGCTGCAATGTGAAATTAGAGCGATTGTCTCGACAATTAGAGCTTAATCTTGCATCTCCTTTCTTGTGCAAGGGAATCTGCACCGACTTACACCATTCAGTAGGCCATTTACCACTCTGCTATGTCACACTGCAGACTTGCCATACTGCTTTGATTCCCTTTTCATCAAGAGCCTGCTGAAATTCAGAAACAACTGAGGATTCCTTCAAGCCAGAAGAGAAAGCTGTCCAAGATGAAACACCACAAGTGATCATTAATTTCCCGTGATTGAAAGAATTACGCCTCTTAGCAAGCCAAGAGTTAAACATCGAAAGTGTTCGAAATATTACTGAAGTTCCAAACAGTAAAATTCACAATATTGTTCGATTTCTTACTTTACACTTGCGAGGATTTCAATTTTAAGCTTTGATTTTAATTTGGCTAATTTTGACTTTTGATGATCTTATTCATTTTAGGTTTTGATAGATTTAGATTCTAATCCACTGAAACTAAGACATTTCAGACTTTCAGGGATTCAGCGACTTGGGGATTTCAGAGGTTTTAGATGGTTCCTTTCCTTACATTTTACAGAAATTTATTCGGCAATAAATTGACTAATCTGCTTTTGCATCTTGTACAGAAGCACTTCACTCCTATTCGACAATTTAAAAAACATCGCTGATAATTCTTCAAATTTCAATACTATCGATAACAACTGGTAACTGCTCTGCGCATTGCGCATCCATTTCGATGCACACACCAGTTCGCTTATACAGGAACTGAACCTACGAGTAACCCATGTTTCAATATCCCGAATGCTTTCCGAACATCATCGAACTTTTCCGGAAATTTAACGCTCTCGCTGTTCCAAGACATCCTTTTAAACATCTTTCGATGTTAATATTCCCTGAAGAGAAAACACAGGGAACAGCGTGTCTATGAACGTTGGCCACTGGCTTTCGCAACGCGAGTTAGCCCATTACGCTTTGTTTTCAAACTCATTTTAAAGTGTTTCGATCGATTTTCGAAAAAAATATGTAATAACCTTTTTTATTGGAAATTGAACCAGCTACATTTTTTGATTCAACTTTTTTTTTGTATCGCGTTTAGGAACAAAGTTAGACAAAGTTATTCGTAAAGGACTTCTTTTTAGAACACAAATGAGGATATTGGCGAAGAAGTAGTTGTTCGATTTTGTCCAATTTTGGATATGTTGTTTAGAAGGTAGTGATCTATAATTGTGCAAACAAAAATTTTAGCGATAAATTTTTCAGTTATATAATGCTAATTTGACTGCACCAAGTAAAAAATATCCTGATCGAATATACGATCTTCTCTACTCTCAACCTATAAAATATAGTACCAACGTATGTTGACCTAGGTGTAAATTGGATTCTTATTATACTCTGTAGCATATCAAAATCATAAAGCTTTTATACAGCGAGTCGTTCTTGTTATACAGTGAAGTTAACCGTTAGAAAGAAAAGGCAAAAGCAAACAGGTGATTCGATGGCGACAAAAAAGTTTAATTAAATTTCACGTTAGAAGCTTGTAAGTAATGTAAATATACTACGTACAATATAGTGTTCACTTTGGTAGGCAGAGGCACTAGGCAGCTGGTACAGTATATGTTGTACGATATAATATATTAAAACGTAACAAGATTATGTGTATTCGGTTGAATTAAATGGAATATGCGTGTCGAGCGAAAAAACAAAAGAGAAAAAAAGACTGCAAGAAAAGTCTTACATTCACATGTATAGGGTAGAACACACGTTACATTTTCGGATAATTTGTTTTTAATTAATTTTTTAATCGTTGTCCATAAAAAAGCGAATAAAAACAAAACATGTTAAAGCTTAATGATATTTGGTATAGACTGCGGAGCGGAGGGCGTCCAAATTCGTATAATTTTATATGTACTATACGACTACCCGGTCATTATTCTTTTCGTGATGCTTTTGGTTATTCGAGCCGGCTAAAAATGTTGAATTAGCGTTGATTTTGAGCCCAAGGGGGAAAACTAGTTGAGTAGAGTATTATTATTATTTATTTTTTTTTTTCGCCACATCGCTATAGTACGACTATACTGTTCGTAGGTATGAATTATGGTGGAAATTTATTTAATCGATGGAACAGCAGCCGCTATGCTATGGGTACATTATATCAAAATGAAATGTAGATATTTTGCAATTTGCATGAAAATGTTTCTCACTTTATCGCTTTCTTATTCAAGGGAAAACTTTTTTAATTTTAATTCTCGTATTCGAGCAATACCCCGCCTACACGTCCGCGTCCTCTACAAACTCTCTTCTGCCCTGGTGAAATTCAAATTTTGCGAATTTTTAATCAAAACACCTTCCGCAAATTCATTAATTCTTTTCGCCGTCGTTATCGCCGCCGGAAAACTTGCGAAACTAAATGGCGCACAGACGAGCAACCTATTACAAGTTCGAAAAAAAAGAAAAAGTAAATCTAAAGACAAGTAACCTGTTAGATTGACAAAGATATTACATCTGCGGTAAAGAAACGTTTCAAAGTACCTTCCTACGAAGTGTTCGACGGATAAAAAGAAGATTAAGGCTAAAGGTTTCTTCAAAAGGTCTTTATTTTTCAGCTCCCTGGCGTGAAAGTTTTTGCCAAAAAAAAAAAAATTGGTCTTCGTGAAGGACACGAACACGAACAAGAGCACGAAAAGGGATAGTTTTAAGTTGGATTTTTTTCTCTCTCTCCTTCTTTCTCTCTTTTTCAACCGTTAACGTCTGTTTATAAAAGTATTTTTAAATTGACAAATTTCTGCGAAAATTGGTTGCCAAGATAACTTATAAAGTTTTCACTTTGGTGGATTAAAAAGTAGTGTTATGTGTAGTAGCACGTGTGTGGGTTTTTCTAACTCGCTATAGCAGGCTGTTAATAGTACATTATATTTCGTCTGGAGCATTCGGTTATCATATTGTGTACAGTAATTTTTCGTTTATCGTTATTTTTTCATATTATCTGCGTTGATATGAAAACTATTATTTTTCTGCATCAGTTAAATATCATATAATCGCGATAAAACTTATTGTTTAATTTTTATACACCTTATAGTTTTATCATCTATGTAAGAAAACTTTTCGCAATTCCCACTCCCCCTCCCCCTCCCCCATCTTGACATAATCGATTCGGTGCATTTATTTAATTTACGACGAGAGATTTGTTTCGTATATGTACGTACATATGTATCTCGTGTGTATACGAATTGAATGGATATATAGGTTAATGGCCTTGCTGACACTTGGACATATGTCATAAAACATCCATGGGAAAAGTAATTCTCGCTTGAATTCGCATCAGCTGTGTTTAAACAGCGGCCTCGTATTTTATTCATTAACTTTGCAATTTCTAACTTCATCGGAAATCGGAGCAGTACATTTTGTTACGTCACGTAATGGCTCTTGCTGTATTTTTGAACTATTTTAAAATGTTGCCATCGAACCCAAACTAGGTGGAATTGATTGAATGGGAAATGAAGCTTCAGATATGCGTTACGTATTTACATATGTAAATTAATTTTAAATTTTTGTTAGAGTAAGGAAAAAAATCGCTTCACGATGCTATTTCAGTTCGATTTTCGTAAAATATTAGACTTATTTGGATTAAAAAAAAATTTCTTAATCCGTGTTAGAAGCAGAAGTTGATTTTAAAGTGCATAATTCAGGCCATCAAAAGCCACATTTAGAACCTCACTAAATCTATGTGTATGACAGATTCGTATACGAGAAATAAACCATAGCTCGTGTCCTCGCTTCTGTTTTCTGTAGGGCTGCTTACAATAAGGAAAACTGACTAAAAACTACGTTTTGGAGGTTGTGACGAGGTGCAGTGGAGCTGAAATTTCGAAACACCCCAAAAGCACATCTAGAACCTGGACCAAATCTACATACCAAATTTCAACTTCCCAGCTCAACTTAGACGGGCCTCGTGTGAGGAACAAAGTCAAAAAAATAGGAAAAACCGACCAAAAAACTACATTTTTGGGGGTGTGAGGGGGTGCAACAAGACTGAAAAGTCTATACTTCTAAAAACCGCATCTAGGACCCACACCAGATCTACAGATCTACATACCAAATTTCAACTTCATAGCTCAATTTGGAAGGGAGAAATGAGAGGAATAGCCCTTTTGCAAGGTCAATAAAAGGAAAACTCCCTTTATCTCCCCTACTAATTGACCTAAGAGGCTGGTTTTTGGATATGGTATACAATTCTGAATTGTCTATTGATCGGCTGAGAAAAAAAAACATTTTTTTTTTCAATTCAAGCCCCTCTTCACCCACTCTCCCAGTTTTGGGCATGACTGAATTTTGACCCGAGACCAACCCCATTCCAGAATATCAAGTCCGCCGCAAATCTAAGTGTTAGAAAGTTCAACAAACAGTTTTTGCTTTTACATCACATTTATTGCATAAAAAAACTTCTTCTTATACAAATCGTAGAAATTTTTTTTTTGAAATCTTGCTAAGGACTTTTTACAGGTGATTCTTTCGATATTGAGCCGACCGCGACATCGGATATTGAATTTAGTGGGGTGTGAATGTCTGTTTCTTCTTTATACCGATAGGTTCGCTAACACTAAGCCTATTTCCCAAATTTGAAAGATTTTGGTTAGTATTGAGCAGAGAAAATGATTTTTAGTACTTACGAAATTTTTACTTTCTAGCTCAATTCAGAAGGAGGTTATCTGAGGAATAAGCTCAAAAAATAATAAAACTACATTTTCGGGGGTATGAGGAGATGCTCCGAGCCAGAAATGGATAAACTCCCCAAAAGGCTCATCTAGGACTTGAACTACACGTCCTAGCTCAATTTGGAGGGTAGTTATACGAGGAACGAACTCAAAACATAAGAAACCCTCCCAAAGAACCACCTTTTTGGGCCTGAAAATTAGAAACCCCCAAAAGGCACGTTTATAGTCCGTGATAGGTCTAAATACGAAGTTTCAACTTCCCAACTCAATTTGGTGGGAGGATAAGGAAGAAACACCTCCTGCATACTCTCATATCGCCCCTTCTAATTGACCTAGAAAGCTGATTTTAGAATACGTTGTACGGTTTTAAGTCTTATATCGATCGTTTCAAAAAGGAACATTTTCGGCGATTTTAGCCCCTCAACACCCCCTCTCCCAAATTTGGGCATAATTGAATTTAGATCCGTGGTCAACCTCACTCCAAAATATCGAATCCGTCACCAGTCTAAGCCTATGTTCCGATTAAAACAATTATTTAGGCTTTTAACGACATATTTTTTCTTAAAACTATCAAGAATGTTCTTTTTGATATAGTTAAAAAATCCCATTTTTCAAAATTTTGTATTTGCTTCGCTAAGGTGCATACCATTTTGCTTCCACTGGGGGAGGGGGCGAGGAGGTGTTAATTTCGGTTTTCCGGTGATTACTTCTCGAGTAATGCGTAGGCGAAAAAAATATTAAAATAAAGTTTTATAGTATTGAAAGATGAATATTTTCACCTCTTTGACTTTTTCTACGAGGAAAGTGAAACTGTGGTAAGCTGAACAAAAGGTGATATTTGAGATCACTTTCAGAATGAATAAATTGCGTCTGTTGACCATGTATTAAATTTTGCTGATGAAAAATCAATTTAGTCTAATTATCGGATCTCTAGGATTTCTGCAGTTTCGGCAAATACGACTTCAATAACCATATAACTCCTGGACCAAAATTTAACGTTAGAGGGGTTTGTCGATTTACGAGAATCCATTTTCTATGAGACCTAAACAGTTTCAAAACCGCAAAACAGCACATTCAAAAATCATCCATCGATCCTACGAATACCTTCTTGTCTCCTCCTCCTCCTACTCTTTTTCTGGTAGAGAAAAAATTGAATTTTTATAACAAATGGGATTATGAAGTCCAAAAAATTGTGTAAATGACTCAAATATCTCCAAAAATGCAGTTTTTGATGATTAAAACATCTTCTTTCCAAAATTTTGTCCCTTACGAATTGAATTTTAGTATTTTTGGGCATTAAAAATTTGAATACAGCTTTATGTTGGTCTATTAAAATAACAATGCAACACTAAAACCTCTCCCTTCGAACAATCCTGCGCACGGGCCTGGCTTTAATAGTGCTTTAAAAAATTCCAAGGGAAAATCGCCCTCCTTCCCCAGCTATGGTCTTCCCAAAATAAACAGCAAAGAGGATGAAAATATCGAAAAAATCAAACCTGCTAACCCAACAACGATACGTAATTAGGCTGATTTTCTATGCCATATTGTGAATGAAAACCAGGCTATTACAGTCTATCGACCAACGGCGGATGAGGGGGGGATATCAACAAAATCCGTTTTGTGATCCTAGAAGACCATTAAGGCGATTTTTATCCATGTCAGATTTTTTTTTTATTATTTTTTTTACTTTATTTTTTTTCCTCGAACATTAAAATTATTTGCTCCACTCGATACCGACCAAAATCGCCCTAATTCGGTTAATCGGCTCAGCTCGGCGGCGGATTGGATATATATGAGTGGGGATGATCTTGGGTCAAAATTCAATTATGCCCAAATTTGGAGAAGGGAGTTCTGAGGGGTCAAAAACTCAAAAATAGCCCCTGTTTAAGCCAATTGATAGAGAATCGAAAGCTGTACAACATATCCAAAAATCCACCTCATAAGTCAATTACAAGGGAAGATATGGTGATTTTTGTCCTTTTTGACATTGAAAAATGGGCTATTCCTCCCTTATCTCCCCACCAAGTTGAGCAAGGAAGTTGAAATTTGGTATGTACATTTATTTGTGGCCTTAGATGTGCCTTTTGGGGGTTCCAACTTTTATCACCATTGCACCTCTTCACAGCTCCAAAAATGTGATTTTTTGATAGGTTTTTCTCATTTTTTAGTTTTTTAAGTTTTTTCCTCGCATAACTCCCCTCTAAATTGAACTAGGAACTTGAAATTAGGTACGTACATTTAGTGAGGGTTCTATATGTGTCTTTTGGGGGTCTCGACTTTTCAGCCCGATTTCACCCCTTCCCATCTCCAAATATGTTATTTTTTGGTAGATTTTTCTAATTTTTTGAGGTTGTTCGTTGCATAACTCCCCTCCAAATTGTGCTAGAAAGTTGAAGTTAGGTATGCCCTGTCTGTAGGGACCCTTGATGTGCCTTTTAGTGGTTTCGACTTTTTAGCCTCATTGAAGCCTTCCTCCCGGCAATATTTGTTTTTTTTTTTTCAATTCTCATGATTGTTATGTCACGAAAATTAGGCTGAAAAAGTATTGCTTGCGATGCTTTTGTTTTTTTTTTTTTTGATTTATGTAACACATCGTAACATGGGGCTACTTTTTAAAACGCTTTTTTCTATACCATCACGAATAATTGAAACAGAGAGATTAATCTACGATAGTACCACCACCTACTTATCATTATCCTGTATTCGTTTTGAATCTTCATCTCGCTAACTCTAACTATGAACTCAACCGTGGCCTTAATTTCTACCGCTTACTTAATTCTCTTAATCTCAAATAACAAATATAATTGGTGGAAAATTTTACGCTTCATTACGAACAACAAAAATGCTAACTTGACAGAAAATAATACCAGATTAGCGTTAAGTAAACTAATAAAAGTTGGCTGGAAAATTCTTCCTTGGCCGGAGACTTGAAGTAGGTGTAAGTTGGCCGATAATTATTTGCAAACGTTTTGAAAAAATATTCTATTTAAAAAATTTGTACGGTTCTGTGCTGGATAATTTTTCCACGAAGCAGTCTTATGTTGAGGATTTTATCTAAGTAATTGGTGTATGTTTTTATTCGATTTTAATGAGTACTGCGTATCTAATCTTCGGATGAGAATATTATAGTATTTACGTATATTATCAATATTTTTCTAGTAAATATATTCTCACTCTATCCTTTGAATGATACATCGATGATACACTGATCTCGAGTATGGATTCCGTTAATACGTACTTCTATGATAACATTACAAATTTACAAGCAATTTAAACCTATTTGTATTAAATCTTTCTTACTCTGCGGTCAGATCAGACTATAAAAGATGTAGATACGCTAGACGGTGCCCGACGGAGGTATTTTAATCGTCAAAAATACCGCATTCAGGGCGCGGACCGACATCAAGACCACAAAACCCTTATTTGAAAACAAGGGGTGTAGGCAAAAAGCCAAATAAAAATGAGAGTAGAATATTAAATGATAAAATAACGACCGTACCAGGACAGCTTCACGTCATTTTGTAAAAGATATTTAAAAAACATCATCTTACTCGCTATGTAAGAAAAAAAAATTTTTCATTCCAGAGTTTTATTAAATTGTTATTCGGCCGCGATACGGTGCCGAGGAAAAGAATGCGCGTATAATCTCGTACCCAAAAATTAGATTCGCATTTATAATAAAAAAAAATACTACTACGACAAAATTGTACAAAATTATAAACATATTGTCATTTACCACGAGCATTACTATGTAGTCCGTACACGAATAAACGAATAAAAAAAAAAAATCCCGCAGCCATAGTGTTCCTCAATTTAAGGTTGGGGGTGGAGGTGGGGTTGAGGACCCGTATGTTATTGTTCGACTTTGATTAATCATCGTTTTAAAGGGTACAATGAAAAATTCATTTTTATCAAATAGAATACGCATTTAAGGTTATAACCTTATTGTTTATGGTTGAAGAAAAAAGAAAACTACAAGCGAATAAAAAAGAGGTAAAAAAAAAATGAATTTACGTGGCCCTTTGAAGCGCACCATCTTTTCTTTCTTTGGCAATATACTCGTAGCCTACGAAAGAATTTTCAATGAAAATGAGAGAAGTAGGTATCTTTGTAGTTGGTATAAAAAAAACACGCTCCCTATTTTGTTTTTCACTTCGGTGTAATTTTTTTTTCCAAAGGTATTTAGACAGAGGGATAAGGAAAAAGAGAATAGCTCAAAAGAAGGGAACTTCGGTCGCGTCGCGTCGCGTCTCGTCTCGTCTCGTCTTGTTTTGAAATTAACCTGTAAAAAGGTTCATTTTTTACAGTGTATTTTTCTACCAAAGCGTAAAATTGTATGAAATTATGTAAAATAACTTTTAGTTCGTATAAGCTTCTTCGTTTACTTATGTACGTACCAAGAAGGTATTGCCAAAAGATGAAACCTTGCAGTATTCGAATTTCAAACCGAACAATATTATTTTTAGCCTGATTTTCTGTGCCATATCGTCAATGAAAACCAGACTATTACGATTTATCGACCTGCGGCAAATAATGAGGGAATATTAATAAAATTCGTTCGGTCATCTGAAATGACCATTTCGGTTATTTTTGGCGACGCGATGTCAGATATTTAGTTTAATTTAAATTTTTTTACATTTTTATTTTCTATATATTTCTTTTATTTTTTTTATTTTTTCTTTGTTTATTTTTTTTCATGTTTATTTACTTTTATTTTTCCTATTTTTAATTTCTCTTATTTTAATTTTTTAATTTTTTCAACTTTTTAAAATTTTTTATTTTTTGATTCTTTTTATTTCTTTAATTTTTTAATTTTTATTTCTTTAATTTTTTAATTTTTATTTCTTTCAATTTTTATTTATTTTCTTTTCATTTTTTTAATGTTTTTTTTCGGTATTTTGACCTTTTAGCCTCATTTTATCCCCTCACAGCGCCGAAAATGTAGTTTTTCGGTCTGATTTTATTTTGTTTTGAGTTTGTTCCTCGCATAACTCCCCTCTAAATTAAGCTAAAGAGTTGAAATTTTGTAAGAATGTTTAGTATGGATTCTGTATGCACGTTTTCAGGACTTCGACTTTTCAGCCTCCTTGCAACCACTTACAGCCCTCAAAAAGTGATTTTTTAATTGGTTTTCCTTATTTTTTGAGTTTGTTCCTCGCATAACTCCCCTTCAAATTGAGCTAAAAAATTGAAATATAGTATAGGTCCTTGGTGTGCCTTTTGGCAAGCTTCAACTTTTCAACCACATTTCAAGCCCCTACAGCCCCAAAAATGTAGCTTTTTGGTCGGTTTTCCTCATTTTATGAGTTTTTTCATATCGTAACTCCCCTTCACTTCGAACTAAGAAGTTAGAATTTGATATGTACTAAAAATCATTTGCTCAGCTCAATATTGATCAAAATTTATCAAATTTGAAAAATAGGCTTAGATTGGCGGCAGATTTGATCTTCTGGAGTGGGGTTGACCTCGGGTCAAAATTCAGTTATACTCAAAACTAGGAGAGGGGAACATAAATGACTTACATCGCAAAAAATATTCCTTAGATTTTTAGCCTGATTTTCTATGTATGATTGTCCATAAAAACCAGGTTATTACAGTCTATCAACCAACGGTGGATGAAGGGAAGGGGGGAGAATATCAACGAAATCAGTTTTGGGATCCTACGTACATATCATTGCGACCATTTTTAGCTCTGTCAGTTATTTATTTTTTTTCCCTTCGAAACTAAAAATCTTTCGCTCAGCTCAATACCGACCAAAATCGATAAAATTTTGAAAATAGGTTCAGATTGACGGCGGATTTGATATTCTGGAATGGGTTTGACCTAGGGTTAAAATTCAGTTGTGCCCAAATTTGGGGGAGGGGGTGTTGAGGGGCCAAAATCGCAAAAATTGTTCCTTACTGTGCCAGTCAATATACAATTCAAAGCTGCACATCATATCCAAAAATCAGCCTCCTAGGTCAATTAGGAGGGAAGACATGGGAGATTTTCGTCTTTTTTGACCTTGCAAAAGGACTATTTCCCCCCCCTCCCTATCTCCCTTACAAGTTGAGCTAAGACGTTTAAATTTTATATGTAAATTTAGTATAAGCCCTAGATGTACCTTTTAGGGATTTCGACATTTCAGCCTTATTACAGCCCCCCCTCCCACACACACACACAGTTCCGAAAATGTAGATTTTCTAGTCGATTTATCTTATTCTTCGAGTTCATTTTTATTGAGCTAGAATTTTGTTTTGGTCTTAAATGTGCCTTTTGGTGGTTTCACATATTCGCTCCAATATCCATCTTAATCCCTACCACTTTTCAAGAAAAAATATCCCAGAGCGTTGCTTTTTTCATCCCGTTAAGTGAACGATTCGAGTATCATCTTAATTCACGAAAATCAGGCTCAAATGGCATCGCAATGCGATGCTTTTTTCTTGTTTTTTTATTTAGGTAACAGATGCGAAAAATTGAATGTACTCGAGAGTTAAACAGACTCGAGCTAAGTTTTTAATGAAATTTCTACTACTTCGAACTTCGCTTTGCAGACGCTTCATTGGTTAATTGTGTGTATTATAAGTATATTTCATAGACTCTGTACCAACAGAATAAATATATGTTTAATTTATACCTTCGAGCATTTCTGCTTCGTTATTCGTTATAAAAGTTATCTTAAACAATGTTTACAGAGGCGAAGGAATATCAATAACATCAACCCTTGTACGATCCGAACGATATAATTATATTTTCGAAATGCTATTTGAATAAAAATGCATTTTAATTACGAAGCATTTTTTTCTTTTTGGAGTCTTTCAAGTACGAGATACGAATACGTATAGTGGACACATTGACAAGTCGTTTGAAATTTCATTATCGTAATGAAAATTGTTCATAATTTTTTTTAATTATTCGTCTCATACTTACGTACGAATTTAATTAAATTTAACGACCGTGAAAATAACGTAGCGAGAAATCTGGCGCTATTAAAAAAAATTTCGTCCCAGAAACGAGAGAGAGAGAGAGAGGGAGAAGAATTTCACACCTACAAAGTGTTTCAATTGTTTTAATGTGTGCACAGAGTAGACTGAAAGCTATACTATGTAACTATATGGTACGTAATGTCAATTTGACAACTAGGGCGCGGGGGGGGACAGAAGGGAACGAGAAAAAGAGAAACAGACATTTTTAAATGGAATAAGAAAGATGACAAGCGACGTGATGGCGACCGACGGCGACCGTCGACGACGAAAACGAGATGAGACAACGCGAAAGGCCTCTTTAAACGCGGAGATTGTGGAATTCATTTTAAGCCTATAAGGGTATTTCATTTTCGGACTTAATTCTGTAAAATGGCTCTTTTAGCAGGAAGTAAATTATTTAATAAGTCGTACAAAATGACCGCCTAGCTAAAACTGGTCGGTCGCCGACCATTTGTCGCGAGCGATGCGATGCGATGCTTTGCGCACCTCGAAAGCCTAGCCTACGTCAGTGTCATTTTGGGATTATTAAATTTTTGCGGTATTATTACAATATGTACGTACCACGTACTTATGGCATTCGTCCGAGTGCTTTTTATTCGTTTCCTATGTAAAGATATAGGTAGCCAGTTAAAGGGGTGTAATTTTTGGAATGGTGTTTTAATGAGCTTTTCGCTACGAATGCTAATGAATGCGGTAGATAGATGAGTGGGTAGATCTAGGTAGCCGGATACCTATATTTATATTTAAATCCTGATGCAAGGATTGTAACGTATTTTCATTCATTTCAAGTAGAATTAAGTACACGTTATTATAGGTGTTTAATTACAGTACAGATGGTTATATCTCTTTCGAAAATATTCGCCTAAATAAGTGTACTTTAATGCTTTAGGATTTCCAAAATTTAACCATCGATGGCCGAAGATAAAACGAAAGGTGACCCGACCAGTGTGGCCTCGTTGACCGAAGGTAAGATTTCAAACTTTTAATTTCTGAAATTTATTTATTCGAAGCTGAAATGATTGGTTTGTGGGAATAGTTGCGGTATCTGTACAAATGATATTTATCTCTTGTGTATAAACGATATCGAGCTTAAAACATTAATAACATTAATCTAGACTTAGACAGCTATTTGACACTTTGTCGATCCTCCAAAATAGAGATTTCAATATTAAACTTTCTTTATGTACATATTATATTCGCCTACTTGATCTGGTAGCGTAGCTAGGAATCTTTTAACGAGGCCATACAAATTTTCTTCTAGGAAGGGGGAAAGGAGGAGGAGAGGAATGGTAAACCATAAAAATTTTTTCTTGCGAAATATGTTCACGATGAAAAAAAAATTCTTACTCTAAAAAATGAAGAAATGAGCAGTAATAAACGCACTCGAACGAAGCAAGAGCGTTTCTCGTAGCTTTGCGAATAAAACGAAGGTTTTTAGGTTTTTTTAGTTGAAAATTTGTTTACAGTTGTAACAATTTCTTTTTTCTTACACTTGCATTGCTGAATTGATTTGTAATGAAAAATACACGAATTCCCAACTCAAGGTTTTTGTGAAATCGAGCTGAGAACTGTTCAATGGTAATGAAATAATGAGAAATTACTCTGACAAATTTTTTGTGTATTGGTTGAAATTTTTTAGCTTTGTTTTTTGATCTTTATTCGTAAAAAAGCCTGAAATTTCGTTTAACATGCTTTCATTTCTTTCGATATTATTAAATCTCCCATTTTATTACAATAAATAAAAAACTGAAGCCAAAGAAATTCGGAAATGAACATTTTACATTCTGAGAATTTTTAATATTGTAAAGAAAAAATTTCGCCGCGTTGTTCGTGTGGGCATACTCAACTCCCATTTTTAGCTTGATTTTCCATGCCATGTTACCAATATAAACCAGTCTTTTATAGACTATCGTTCTACGACGGATGAGAGGGGGAGAATATCAACAACCTTCGTTTTGGGATCGTGAAAGATGGTTGAGATCGTTTTAAGTCATGTTAGATAAGTACTTATTCCAATTTATTTATCTGCTCGCATCGGCCAACTCGAAAACCAAAAATAGTTCACTTAGCTCTATGTCCATCTCCATACCAACCATATCGGTCAAATTTAGGCTGCAGGCTTAAGTTGGAGGTGAATTTGATATATATGAGTGGGGATAATCTTGAGTTGGAATTCTAATTTTTTGTGAATTTTGGAACCTATACTTGATCTGTTTACCAAATTTTAACTCCGCCCCCCTCAGCTCAATTTATAGGGAAGATATGCGTGAAATAAGCGAGAAAAATAAGAGAAATATCTCACAAAATTACTTTTTCGAAATTACGAATAAATTCGATGGGGCTGAAGGTTAAAAAAGGGAAAAACTTCATTTCTCCCGAACTAATTGACGTAGGATGCTGATGATCTCGTATCGAACAGTTTAAAAACGAGGTATTTTTGCAATATCAGCCCCTCAGTCCCCTCTTTCCCTAGCATTTGGCATAATTGAATTTTGATCAAAGACCAATTCACCATCAATTTAAACCTTTTGGCCGAATTGGAGCGATTTTTATCTGGATCGAGATGAGTAAATAATTTTTAGTTTGAAAAAAAAAATATATCTGACATGGCCAAAAATAGTCTCAATGGTCTTCTAGGATCCCGAAATGTTTTGTTTTGATACTCCCTCCTTGGTTTAAGGCTGAAAATGCGTTGCAATGCGTTGATTTTGCAGCCTGATTTTTATAAAATATAAACGAAATGAGATGATTTTTCTTAATTACTATTTTAAATGGTGAAGAGAGGGGGGAGTGTGTTGATGAGACTGATTTTGAATGAAGTGGATATTTGGAACTCTCCACAAGCACATGTAGGCCTTCTCCACAAGCTCAATTTGTGAAGTACATATGCGAGAAACAGAGTCGAAAACAGACAAATATCAATCAAAAACTACTTTTCCAGACCCATATTTCAAAGGCGTCGATTCTTCTTTTATCATCTGCCTTCATCGTCCATGTTTCCGCAAAATAGACAACAGAAAAAACAATTGATTATACAAGTCTCTTCCTTGTCTTTCTGGAAATCTTATTATTACATGTGACACTACGCAGTCTGGTCCTAGCTGATTTGCTCAGAGCAATTCGGCACTACAAAAGCGTTGAACTTTTCGTATTCGTTTAGAGCTGTATAAACTGGAAGCCACTTGGTGTAATCCACCACCATGACTTTGTTTTTGATGCATTAATACGAAGTACAAGTTTTTCGCTGGCTATCTTCACCAATCTGACGAGCTTTGCCATTTCCTTCTCATTGGAAGCAATCAAGGTGGTATGATTTGCATATCGCAGATCGGAGATTCTCCTTCCTCCAATGGAAATACCACCGGCCCGAACTTCTACAGCCTCGCAAGCTATGTGCTCACCATTGATGTTGCTTCACATTCTGTGGTATCAACTCTAACCATCTTAGAATTGAACTCATTCAGGGACTTCACCAAATCTACTAAATGAGAGGGGACTCCCATTTCTCTTAAAACTTTGAAGAGCTTCTTCCAATTCACGCAGTCAAAGATTTTAGCGTAATCTTTTCATTAACATTTAGCATTCAGAAAATTGCTTGGCATTTTTTTTCTCATAATGCTCAACTTTTTGTCAAACATGATCAAACTGTTGATGGTTCAGATCTGTCAACACTGGATCATTAGCTGCTGATGTTCAACAGTGGACTATCAAAAGTTGGCATACAATAGTGGGCCATCAAGAACTGGACTATCAACAGTGGATCATCAGCAGTTGACCATCACTATCCACAATTTCTTTTCAACATTAGGAACTTTGAAAATTGCTTAACGTTCTTCTCATAACATTTAACATTTCTGTCCAATATAATACAACTGTTGACGATCCAGATATCAACAGCCTAGAATAGTTGACCATCAATGTGAAGGTCATCAATAGTCCGGATTTTGTTGGTCTACTGTTGATGGAGACTGGTAGAATGTGCTATAAAACCTCTTTTGATCTTAATATCTGACATAGCCAAAAATAGATTTTGTTGATATTCCCCTCCCCCTCAACCACCATAGGTCAATGTATGGTAATATCCAAGGACCTGATTTTGATAATATGATCCAGAAAAGCTGACTAAAAAAGCATTAAATTGTGTTGTTTTCAGTTCGATTGTCATGAAGTACAGTTTTGTGAATTATATTATTCATGAAACGAAAAAAGATAGCCCCTGGTTGTTTTTTCTAGATTAATGGTACAGGCAAAGGTAGATATTGGTATAAACAAATACGGTCCTTACTAAATCTGCGCAGCAAATTTCAACCCTCTTACTTTAATTTGGAGAAGAAAACTGTCAAAAAAAACTACTTCCTCGAAGCTATGAGAGGTTACAAAGTGGCTAAAAGGTCAGAACTCCAAAAAAACACGCCGATTTTTTTTTTCGAAAAAATCATATCATTGGTAGGTTCTTACATACATTTTAGGACAAGAATTGTTTTTTGAAACTCGTCTCATCAATACATATCTAGATCTACACAGATGAATGATCATATTCTCGAGACTCAAACATTCAAATTCTATTCACGTAATTCTGTGCGAGCCCAGTTCACACTATTCAATAAGGGAAGGCTAGAGGTATATTTGTACATGTAACATCTTGGAAACTGTCATCGTACTTACTACATACCTACATACATATAAATATACTAGGCATACAATTTTCATCCAAGGAACATACCTATCTTTACGCAACACGCCTTGAACCGCGCTGTAAATTCTCATACTGCTCGTGTAACTGTTGACAATCTCTCCAAACACACGCTCTTCCCTACCCTGTCAAAGCAATCTTTGCCTGCCTGCCGCATTTAATTAGCGTAATTTTTCATTTCACATTCAAATTTGGCCTATTAGAGCATACATATAACGCGATTACCTGCAGCCATTCGACGTTGTATAAGGTTAGCTTCATTATATGGGTACCAGGCATACATGTGACAGAACAATGTACCATCACCAATGTTAATAGCAGGTACTTACCTGTTAACGTATTGTCACCTAACAGCTTGATGTTTCTGTTGCCGATGTATATAGCGAGGTAGGTTGGTAGCTGTGTAGATATGTACCTACACCTAGCTACACAATTCGCGTTTCCTTAGCTCGATTACATTCAATTACTGCATTCCACCAAGGTGATGTGTTATATGTATGTGCAGATTTTAACCATGTTAAGTAATGTATAATTCGTGTTTACGCCTCTGATACCAAAGAACGAATACCAGCTTTCAGACACACGCTGATATTTTATGGAGAGAGAGAAGGAGAGGAGAAATTGTAAAATTTCATTCAAACGATGGAAATTTTTAGAATGATTTTCAACGTAATATTGTCAAAGAAAACCAGGCTATTGCGGTCTGTTGACCTAGTACGTATATGGCGGGAAGGAGTATCAATTAAATCAGTTTTGAGGTTCTACAAGACCATTTTTGGGCTTGCCAAATATTTATTTTAGCTAATTTATTTTATGTACTACTGATTGCTCTGAGCAAATCAGCTAGGACCAGACTGCGTAGTGTCACATGTAATAATAAGATTTCCAGAAAGACAAAGAAGAGATTTGTATAATCAATTGTTTTTTCTGTTATCTATTTTGCGGAAACATGGACGATGAAGGCAGACGATTAAAGAAGAATCGACGCCTTTGAAATATGGGTCTGGCGAAGGATGCTAAGGATACCCTGGACGGCGCGATGAACCAGTATTTCAATTGTCACAAAATACAGGAGCCAGCCAGGCTAAGTGTTTTATAAGGGAGACGAATTCTAGGGTATTTTAGGCATGTGACCAGGAGAGAAGTCTGAAATCTCGATAAAGGCATTCTCTTTGGTAAGACTCCTGGTAAAAGAGGGAGAAGGAGGCCTCCAACCAGATGTGATGAGGATTAGATAAAAAGCGTATAAAAATACGTAAAACAGTAGACATCGAAAGAATGTAAGTTTTTATATTTTAAATGTAATTGGTACAATTTTTCTGGGTTTTTTATCTAAAGCTTTCACCTAAAAAAAATTCTTGGATTTTTTTTTAAACGAATTGGGTCATTTTCTTTTATTGTTAGGGACAAACTTTTCACACTGACACTCTAGCGTGATCCTGTAGCAATGCTAAAGAATGCTATAGAATCAAAGAGTCATTTCTATTTTTGTAAACATTTCAACTTAAAATAATAAAATCAATCTAGGGTCAAAGTTAACTGTGGACAGGTCAACTTTAAATGTCATTCATTTTCCTCAACATTTTAATTTAAAATCATAAAATCAACCAGTGTTGAAGTCAACTAATTTTCCTTGGTATTTCAACTCAGAATCACAAAATCAACCACCATCAAAGTCAGGTGTTTTCCTCAACATTTCAACTTGAAATCATAAAACCAATTCAGAGTGAAGGTCAACTGTTAACGGATCAACTTGCTTCAATTTTTCTCAATATTTCAATTTAGAATATTAAAATCAATTCTCCATAACATTCTATTTTTTTGTCAAACATAATCTAACTGTTGACGATCAACATGTTAACATCCCAAAACAGTTGACCATCAATGTTAAGGCCGTCCAAATCCGAGCTATCAAAATATAAGCCATCAAAATCCGTCCACTGATGTTAGTTCAATGATGGCAGTCCAAAGTTGATGGACTTTTGTAGAATGCGCCATTAAACGTGTTTCGATGTTGAATCGATGTTAATATTTGGTACTCTCTGTACGCAGAGCGTAAGCACCGAAAGAATGCAAGTATTAAACAACTTAAAATCATAAAATCAACCCAGGACCAAGGGCAACTGTGGATAGGTCAGATAATAACGGGTTAGTTATTGAATGCTCTATTAAATGTTTATTTCTGTTTTTTTTTTTAACATCAGGAATTTTGAAAATTTCTTGGCATTTTTTTGATAACATTTAATTTTTTTTGTCAAACATAACTCAACTGTTGATGATCAAGATGTTAACAGACCAAAACAGCTGACCACCAATGTTAAGGAAATCGACAAATAGGCCATTAAAATATGAAAAATCCGAATTTTGATTGTTCTGATTTTGATGGTCAATTGTAGATTGCGCTATTAGACATCTTTCGATGTTAAAATTCTACCATCTACGTTTAATATATCAAAACTTACACCCTTTCAATGTTTACTCTTTGGGTGCAAAGAGATGACCTCGGGTGAAAATTCTGTTGTACCAAAATTTGAAGGAGGGGTTGCTGGGTGGCTAAAATCGCATAAATTGTTCCTTATTGTACCAATCAATAGATAATCTAAAGTTGTATGATTTTATCCAAAAATCAGCCTCCTAGGTGATTAGGAGGGGAGGTATTGGGGTTTTACGAATTTTTGACCTTGAAAAAGAGCTGTTCCTTTCCTGTCTCCTCAGTAATTTCAACTAGGAAATGGAAATTTGATATGTAGACTTAGTAAGAGACATATATGTGCTTTTTGGGGGGTCTCGGCTTTTCACTCTCATTACACCCCCTCACAGCCCCCCAAAAAAGGTTTTTTTGCCCAATTTTCATATTTTTTGAGTTTGTTCCTCGCATAACTCCACTCCAAATTAAGCCAAGAAGTTGAAAAGAATGATATGTAGATTTCGTATAAATCCTAGAATTTGCCTTTCGAGGATTTCGACTTTTTAGCCTCATTTCACCTCCTCACAGCCTAAAAAAAGTAGGTGTTTGTTCGGTTTTTCTTATTTTTCAAGCTTGTTCCTTTCATAACTTTGTTCTAAACAGAGCTACGAGATTAAAATTTGTTATGTAGAATTAGTGTAGATTCTAGCTGTAGCTTTTGAGAGTTTCAGCTTTTCAGCCTTATTTCACCCTCTCACAATTCCAAAAAAGTGGTTTTTTAGTCGGTTTGCCTTATTACAAGCAGTCCTAGCGAAGCGAGAACCGAGCTGTGGTTCATTTCTTGTATATGAATGTGGCTTCGATAATCTGAATTATGCATTTTAAAATCGCTTTTTACCCTTTCCGCTGATAAGAAGCGATGCTTTTTTCAATCACTATGATTCTAATATTTTACGAAAATCGGGCTGAAAAAGCGTCGCAAAGCGATGCTGTTTTTTTTTCAATTGGTTTATAACTTTTGTACAGTGTATTCGTACATATGCCTATGGTAAGTATAATAGTATACTTATTGTATGATGACCTTAAATTCATACACAATGTTTCAATTGTCAAGGTTAAGATCAGTCTGGAACACATTACAGGCATCGATTTACACAGTAGGTAGGCGTGTAAAAATTTTATACAGCAACGGATTAGTATTTTTCGTATTATACTTTGTTGTTTCGGTTTCATTCTCATCTGAGGAAAATTTTTTCGGTAACTTGAAACTGTATGCGTATAATAGAGGCAGGTTACAATAGGATGTATGGTATACGTATACGTATAGGTACATTACATGTATTGTATACTCGTAAAGCTTTGAAATGTCCGTTTCAACTGTTAGTTTAATTGAATTGCTTGTTCGTAGTTAATGGGATCATAATGGACAATTATTAAACTCGAAAGAGTTTCAAATCAAATAACGTACTCGACTCGTACATAGTCACAGCCATATACACATTCGTACCTAAATCTATATAGCGTGTTGTATTCGATGAATCATGCAATCGAGTGTTGTATTTTTTTTTTTCGCTTAAATTTTCCTAAAACACTCGACCAGTGAAGAATATATTTCAAAGACACGTGTATTTTTAAACTATCAAAATACCGAAAGAGTGGGTTAACTCGATATAGATTACGATTACGTGCATTAAAGAGATAAAAGGTAGGTGGATAGGTAGACACAGGTACCTCTACCTATCTAAATTACATAACTGTAATTGAAGAAAGGAAGCGAGTTTTAGGTTGAAATTTTCATATTTTTTCTTCACTTAAGATGTCATATATTTTTTGACGTTATCGGTAAACATGGTGCGGACGAGAAAATGTGTAGGATGACGATATCGTGTTAATTTAGCCTGAAGTGACTCCCTCCCGTTCTGGTATTCGACACCACGCTGCAAAATGGTTTCGTGAGTAATTTTCCTCTCAAGGCTGATTACTATATCTCCCTCTCTGTGTCTCACTGTGTAAGCGTGTAGTGTATGTAAATGTATAATATGCTATATTTGTGCTTCATTTAATCGCGTATAATTAACTTATCTCATTCCATGTATAGTTATTGATGACGATATTCGCTGGCAACTTGTGTTCCAAATATAAATGAAATTGTTTTACTAGTGTTTTTTTTCCTCCTCTTTCACCTCCTCTGCCAGTCAGCCAGCCATATCATCGTAAACTGAATGGTTTATATGGTGTAGGTCTGACTATACTATGTACATATGAGTACATGGTACATTACATATATACATGCTGAAGTAATACACAATTTTCGTTAAGTGGTTTAGAGTTGTTCTTATCTGTTTTTCTTTTTTTTTTACGCGCGTGTTCGAATTTTATATTCGAAGAGGCCTTTTGAATTTTAACGTAAGTTGATACCTTGATGGGATAAAATTCCCCATCATTCGAGCAATTTCGAGCATTTTTTGTGAAAAATTCATCAGCCGAGTAATTTAGTCGGCTGTACGATGGTTTGCAGTTTTACGATAAAACTGATAACATACGAGTATGGTTTAGGTACTTCAATTTTAGCCGAGAAATTCAATTTCGATTAGATAAAATGTGTTCATTTATTAAAACGCATTCAAAAAACAGAAACTAGTGTAATCGTATTTGAAAAAAATTTCATTTCTCGAGTCATTGAAAATTAAAGGAATAACAATCACATTGAATTTGATAATTATTTTTTATCACCGATGGCAGTGATTATTTTTTCAGCTTTATATTGTCTAATTATAGTACCTAGTTTTATAGTTAATGAATATTAATCAGTGATTTGCAGAATATGCACTTCTCTGTATTTCCTTTTATTTTGTTTTGAAGTTAAAAAATAGCAGTGAATGTTTGTAGATTTGAGAGCACGTCAAGGAAGCATCATCTTTTAATTTTTGAATTTGATGGCGTAGCAGGCAGGAGCGATGGAGGGATAAAAATTTCAATATTATTAACGTAGTCTCGAAAAAAAAAACATGTAAAAAAAGCATCCCTTTTTGTTGCTTATTCAGTTTAAATTTCATGACTTGTTTGAATTGTTACACGGGGAGGGGTTGGAGACTGCATTATAACCCCTAGAAACTGCAAGCTAGCCGAAATGTTTACGCTTAAATCCTTAAAAAGTCGCGAGTTTCAATAAGTTTTCGTGTTAGAAAATATCGATGATATTGTGGATGGTAATTTTCATTCTATTTTTCGATCCAACAGGAAATGATGGTTGTATACGTTTTTGAAACGCAATTATTTTATTTAACAAAGTATGGGAGGGGAATGAGAAGAGTAAGAAGAAGAAAAAATCCAAGAGAAAAGTTGAAACACGAAAACGACTATCACTAAATCTAGGTGTCAAACTTCAAATTCTTAACTTGATTTAGAATAGAGATATGCAAGAGGCGAAATCGAAGATGGGTAAAAACCACCCACAAAACTTCTTTTTTGAAGCAGTGATGAGGTGCAACAGTGTTGAAAAGTTGAAACCTACATTTGAACGCCCTAGTTCAATTGTAGGGGAGGAGTAAAGAGCGTGAGACAAACTCGAAACATTGCAAAAGAAAACCTATAGCTTAACAAAAAAACCACTTTTTCCATACTATGAGGGGGAGGGGTGCAATCGGACTGAAAAGTCTGCAACCTTAAAAAGCGCAGTTAAAATCTCTATTATATATCTACCAACTAAATTTCAGCTTCCCCGCTCAATTTAGAAGGGAGATAGGGGAGGAGCAGCCCTGTTTCAAGTTCAAATGTGGGGAAAATCTTCATAACTCCTCCCCTAATTAAAATAGGAGAGCATGGGAGGCTGAATTTGAATTTTTTTACATTTTTTGGTGCTTTTATCAATTGGTTTAAAAAACGAATAAATGTTTGAAATTTTAGCTCCTCATAACCCCTTTATTAAATTTGAACGATTCAATTTTTATCCCAGATCACCCTATATCGAGTGAACGATTTTAGTTGAATGGAAAAAAATCAGGTTAAGAATAGAATATCTGCATCTGGTGTGTCTGAAAAATAGTCTCAATGGTCTTTTCTAGAACCCAGAAGCAGATTTTAATGATGTCATACAGGCATAAAATCAGTGGTATAACAAAAGCACCTCCTAACCCAATTTTGGGCATGGCTAAATTTTGAACCAGGTTCATCCGCACTCAAAAGTATCAAATTCGTCATCAATCTAACCCTACTTCCCGAATTTGACCGATTTTGGTCGGTATCAAGCCAAGTAAATGATTTTTTTGTGAACGTATAAGGATGGAAGGAGGGGGGCTGAATCCCTTCAACCCTGGGCAATTTTCCTCAAATGAAAATTCATTTCTACAATCGAAAAAAAAGTAAAATTCAAGATTTGGAGCTTAGAAATACTTCAAAATATCCATTTTTTGACCCCTATCCCTCAAAATTTGAAGAGCGAGAGGCAAAATTTTGAAAAACTTTCTGAATACTGAATTTTACAGGTTTTTCTTGTATAGAAATGAATTTCTGCGTAGGAAAAATTACTTGGGGGAAGAGAACCGGATCTTCTTCCTCCCTCACTTCTCCCCACCCTTACCCTACCATTCACTCAGCTTCATACCGGCCAAAATTGGTAGAATTTAAGAAGTAGGCTTGTATTAGTGGCGAATTTTATATTTTTGAGTGGCGATGATGACCTTGGATCGAAATTCAATAATCGCCAAATTTGGGGCAGAGGGTTCTGAAGGGAAAAAATTACAAAAATCATTCTTTTTTAAACCAATCTTTTAAAGAATCTAAAATTATAAAACCTAACTGAAAATCGATTTTCTACTTCAATTAGGAGGGGAGCCGAAGAGTTAGTTTTTCTCCGTTTTGACTTTGAAAAACGTCTGTTCCACGCATATCACCCCTCCAAATTGAACTAGACGGTTGAAATTTGACGTGTACTCTTAGTACGGGGCTTTCAAAATTCCAGCCTTACTGTACTGCCTCAAAGGCCGGAAAATGCAATTTTTAAATATTTTGTTAATGTGACTTAGGAGTGGCACACTTCGGACAACAACAATATGACACCATTGTGACACAGTTCTGACATGCTTCTGACAACATTATGACACCATTCTGACACAGTTCTGGCATGCTTCTGACACCAATCTGACTAATTTGCAACATTTCTGACTCTATTGTGACATATTTTCAGCAATGTCGAAAATATGCCACAATTGTGTCAGAAATGTGCCGAACTAGTGTCAAAAGCACGCCATAAATGTGTCATAATGATGTCATAATGTTGTCAGAATCATGCCAGAACTGTGTCAGTATGATGTCATAATGTTGTCAGAAGTGTGCCACTCGTAAGTCATATTAATGTCATAATCTAGTCAAAAGCATGTCGGATGTCATTCGTGTGGCATAGTGCACTGTCAAATCGAAGTTTGGTGGGCTAGACTATTTTTATGCCAGAGGATGGTGGGGCAGTAGTTAGGCTACATAGGCAGTAGACCCAGTACATGGTTCTAGGTTGCTGTCTATTCGGAGTGTAGAGTGCATTTTGAATTAGACTCGAGTCAGAAGTGCCCAAAACGGCCTCCTGATACTATATTATGTAATCTCAAATAAAACTGCCCAGTATGAAAGTTCTAATGAGATACCCAGTTTTTCACATTAATAAGTTACCTCCTCTCTTCTTATGCAACAAAGAGGAAATCCTGCGATGTGCTGTGTTCAACGGTTCCATTTCTATTTCTATGCCATATTATTTGAAATGTTAAGGGAGACTTAAGCATAAGCGGTTTGAGGGGGGGGGGGGGGCTAAGCCTCTGTGTTGAATTAACCCCCCTTTTCCAGGAAATTTGCTAAGCCTCTCCGGATGTTGAATTAACCCCCCTTATCCAGGAAATTTCTCTGTATATGCTAAATTTCATACAAATGACTAGAAAACGTTTTAAAATCATGAAAATATTGAAATTTTAGTGGAATTTAGAAATTATTCTGTTATAAGTCTTATTTTTGCCCTTGTAAAATTTACAAAATTGATGCTAAAACTTCGATTAATGCACAATTTTTCATTTAAAATTATATTTAAAAAAAAAATTTGCCCTCGCTTCACTCGGGCGTTGATACATGCTGCCTATTTTTATCGATAACAACAATTGAGCTTCCACCCCCCACCCCCACCCCCATAGAAACCCTCAAACTTTCTGCAATATAAACTTTTTTTTAAATTCTTCTTCTTTCTACGCGGGGGGCTTAACCTACGCAGACCCCTCCTTCAAACTCCGCCTTCGGGCTTGAGAAGTGAAACGTTCGGCACTCAGTTGTATGGTGCATTATTTTTAATTACATAAAGAGACAACTCGTTTAAAGCAAAACTGCGCATGTACTGATGATCGGAAAATTATTGTGCGCCAATTTAGGGGGAAAATTTTTCATTTTTTTAAGAACGTTTCATGTGGCGGGATTTTCTCTTCGTTGCATAAGAAGAAAGGGGTACTTATTAATGTGAAAAACTGCGTATCTCATTAGAACTTTCATGCATGAAGAAAATCCGCTTTTGACCGCACTCAGAGTCGGAGTGTTGGCAGTTTTATTTAATTCTATGAATTACCAATTCGCATTTCTCTCGCTTCACGAAGATCAAGCAAGCTCAAAAAGCGACGTGTATTATTATTGTTTTTGCTGTTTAAATGTTCTACAATTATTGAAAATGTTGGATGCTCAAACTGGAGATCTCTAATTTTTACCTCATTAATTTGGTACTATTTTGTTATTTTTTTTATTCTTTTCCAACCTCCTTTCCATAGTAATCTAATGTTTCGAAAGTTCGATGTTCAAGCTTTGAGGACACGTAATTACGTAAAGGTGCCCTTGATAGGATTAGTGACTTATCGAAAAGAGATGTTGTTGTGGGGAAGGGCGAACCGAAATTTATCGCACCATTTTTCCCATTTTTCGCTCATCAATCTACCCATTTGTGATCGGTGACAGATACTGTTTCTTGCATAGTTTTTTCAAACTTTATGAAAATCTGATTACAGTTTGAAACTTTTTCAATTCAACTACCTGCGCGTACTTGTTCCGCAACTTTATCAATTTTAAAGACTATATCGAGCGATTTAATTTTCAATTCGAAGTTCAAGGCGGGTTTAATATGTTAATAATTATCACCTTCGTCGCCGTCATTTTAATCCTATACCGAATGGAGAAAGTCATTTGGGGGATTTATGCGACGTGACGCGACGCGATGCGACGTCCCTGGCTTATATGAGCGAGTACATGCTATTCAGGTACCTACTAGGTAGTAAGTAGGTAGGTATAGGTAATGGTATACGTATACGTATAAGGTACAATTTTACTCTATACGTATATACTGTATGTTGTATGAAGGTTGAACGATGAAAATCGATTTAAGTAATTTTCTTGTATCGTATATAGTCCATCTTGAAAAGCACATCGCAGCTCAGCTGGCTTTTCGTTTTTCTATACAGATAGTAGTAAATAGTACACGTGGCTACGTCATTGCTGTAAATTAGGTAATCTTCTTTCTTTTCATTGGCCAATGAATCAGCAAAAATAAAAAATTTAGCTACCCCTGCAGCGTGTATAGGTTAAAGGTATACTGCACAGGATAAAGCATTAAGTCGGGTAGTATTTAGAAAAACGCGTCCGTCGTATTAGACAGGTAAAAAAGAATTTATCATTATTTTCGTGACACGATGGACGCGTGTACGTAGACGTACGTTACGTACCTACCTACCTACCTACCTACCTACCTACCTACCCAAATGCTACTTTACTACCTAACCTACCTATCTGGCAATAAGAGAGTGAAATTATTTCATGACTGTGTGTGTGTGAGTGTGTGTGCGCGCGTACGAATAGCTAGTACAGGTGAAGAGTGGAGGTACATTTACGTATTTTATTGTATGAAAAAATTATACGCTTACATTTGGTAGTTTAGTGATGGTTTGGCAAGATAGGAAGGTATAAATGGGGTAAATGAAATAGAGTGAATCGGATTAGAAATGTAAAATGTTTCATTTTTGGAAATACCTTTATAAAATTGATCTATCATGTAAGATATTCAGTATAACTTATTATTTCATCATTTTTTCCTCTACTTTAGAACATTCTATAGTTTTCCTCAAGTGCATGCCGCAAAATAATACGAGAATTCATTTATTGATTTGAAATTTGAATTTGGTATAGAAAAAATTGTACAGATTAGAAATAATTTTAAACCAATTCATCTGTTCAAACTATTCACAAGTGAAGTCCTGTGTCACTCTGGTTTAATAACACAATTTTAGTTCAATAAGTTTATGGACTATATGGGTCATGAAAATCATGAAAAAGTCATAAACGTAGTCAAGAAGGTGATAAAAGTTATGAATTTTGTCCGAAATTTTTGGTATAAAATTATGAAGGCCCAGCTGAAGATTTCCCATCAGACTTGTGCTTTTTTGAATCTAAAATGAATGTGAAGGGAAAAAGAGCGATGCTTTTTCCAACTGATTTTTGTGACATTACAATCATAAGAATTGAAAAAAATCATGGTTTAGCAAGGCTTTTTTCCTAATCATCATTGCGGGTAGGAAGGGTTAAATGGGGCTAAACATTCGAAACCCCAAAAGGCACATCAAGCGTCTCTACAGACGGGACATACCGAATTTCAACTTCCCAGCCTAATTTGGAGGGGAGTTATGCGAGAATCAGACTCTAAAAATTGGAAAAATCTACCAAAAAAACACGTATTCAGAGCTGTGAGGGGGTGAAATGGGGCTGAAAAGTCGAGACTCCCAAAAGGCGCATTTAGAGCCCCTACTAAATGTACATGCGTAATTCCAACTTCCTAGCTCAATTCGGATGCGAGGTATGTGAGAAACGACCTAAAAAAAATAAGAAAAAACGACCATAAAACTACTTTTTTGGAGCTGCGAGGGGGGGGGGAGGAAATGGAACTGAAAAGTCGCGTCTCCAAAAGGCACACATCTAGAGTCCTCCTCCCGCTAAATGTACATACCTAATTTAAAGTTCCTAGATCAATTAGGGGGGAAGTTATGTGAGGAACTAACTGAAAAAATGAGAAAAATGAGAAAAACCTATCAAAAAACCACTTTTTGGATCTATGAGGGGGTGCAATAAAGTTAAAGAGCCGGGAACTCCAAAAAGCGCATTCAAGACCTCAACTAAATGTATATACTAAATTTCAACTTCCTAGCTCAATTTAGTGGGGAGATAGGTATGGAACAGCCCTTTTTCAAGATCAAAATGGGGGGGAAACCCTCATAGCTCCCCTCCTAATTGACTTAGGAAGTTGATTTTTGGAAATTTTATGCAACTTTTGATTTTCTATCAAATTATAATAACTTTATTATTTCGTAATTAAAAACAATCAGTGGAAAATGGAGGGGGAGGGGGGGTAATGGGGGTAATGGGGCTAATAAAATATAGACACCATCGAAAGGTACGTCTAGGACCTATATTAAATCTACCTATCCAATTTCAACATTTTAGTCCAATTTGAGAGGCGAAGGGGAGGGAATATGTGAGGAGCAAATGCAAAAAAAGAGGAAAACTGACCAACGGACTGCATTTTTGGAACTATGAGGGGGTGCAATGAGACTGAAAAGTCTAGACCCTCAAAAGGCGTATCTATAACCCTTACTAAGTCTGCATACCGCATTCCAACTTCCTAGCTCAATTTGTAGGAGAGATAAGGGAGGAACAGCTTTTTGTCCAGGGTTAAAAAATGAGAAAACCTTCATAGCTTCGTTTCTAATTGACCTTGGGTGCTGATTTTTGAATATATTACACAACTTTGGATTGCCTAGAGATTGGTTCAAAAAGGAATTGTGCGATTGTAGCCCCTCAGCACCCACTCCCCCAAAATTTAGGCACAACACACAACTGTATTTAGACTCGAGATCACATCCACTCCAGAATATGAGATCGCCCGCCCATCGGAGCCTATTTTCGAAATTTGATCGATTTTGGTGTGTACCGAGTTGAGGATATGATTTTGTCAGACCCCAAAACAGATTTTGATATCGATAAACCGTACGTAATAGCCAGGTTTTCGTTGACATTATGTCATAGAAAATCAGGCTAGAAAATAGCATTGGAGTTGGGTAGAAGGCAAGTCGATGATATGAATAAAAATGACCCTGCAAATAACTTACCTGATTCAAAATTAGGGAGCAAAATGAAGCTTAGAAGTCGAAACCATTAAAAAAACTCATATATGGCGCCTTCCACGTCTTTATATCAAATTTCACTTTTCTAGTTCAATTTGGAGCGGAGGCAGGGGACGAACAGCCCTTTTTTCAAAGTCAAAAAATGAAGAAACCCCCATATCTCCCCTCCTAATTGACTTGGAAAGTTGATTTTTGGATATGTTACACAACTTTTGGCTTTCCATCAATTGGCTTTAAGAGGGGCAATTTTTGTGTTTTTGATCCCTCAGCACCCCCTCCCCGAAATTGGGGTATAAATGAATTTTGACCCAAGTTTATTCCCACTTATATATATCTAATGTGCCGCCAAACTGAGCCGAGTAACCGAATTTGAACGATTTTGGTCGGTATCGAGCGGAGTAAATGATTTTAATGTTCGGAGGAAAAAATATAAAAAAAAAAAATAATAATAATAATGAATATCTGGCATGGCTAAAAATCGTCTTAATGGTCTTCTAGCACCCCCAAAACGGATTTTGTTAGCATCCCACCCCTCAATAACCGTCGTCGGTCGATGGACTATAATAGCCTGGTTTTCATTGACAATATATCACATAGAAAATCAGACAAATAATAATGATGATATCGTAAGCTATATAGACGTATGAAGAATACATATGCGCAAATACAGTACGATAGGTATTTATACCTGCATACTATATTTATTTGAGCACATACTCGCGTGCTTGTAATAAATGTACATAATTCTTAAAAAAATAAAAATAAAAAAAAAAAAGAAGATATTATTATTTTTTTTTATCAGTTCGGTACATGACGAATGTGTAGAATTAGCCGCAGGCGATAAGATAACAAAAAAAAAAGTATACCTAACTAAATAAGCTACACGCGCACATTTCAAAGACTATATCGAGCGGAGTAGAGCAGGGAAGAAGTAAACGATACGATGCGATGCGGAAAACCCATCGAATAAGCGGAAAATATACCTACTTATAGGTATAACTTTCACCATAGTGCACGCGATTTGTCGCCGAAATGATCGATCGTCTGGCTTTGCACTTCGCATATACACCTCTGCCTAGACCTACCCTCAATGTATAGTAAAAAGGGTCGCTGCGCTAATCAATTTCATCGTATACCTGTATAGTCGTACCGTAAAGATATACGTATGCAGGAAAAATTATGAAACTATAAACGCTATGGCAGATATACTAATTTAACTCCCTTTTAAGTTTTACCCCTCACCTTACCTGTGATGTACCCGTATTTCGAATTCTTAGCCTACATAACTTAGAGCAGTTAACATATGGTGGAGAGAGAGAGAGTTATGAAATATTCAAGATTTTACTCCGCGTATACGTACATATACTCTTGGGTAGGTAGGTACCTGCTACTAAGACTAGCTATTTCCTATACGTACATACGAGTGATGTCTCACACCTACTAAAATGCAAAAGATAGACAGAAAGACGTACCGTTTACCGCACACTGCGCTAATCACTTTTGTATAAAACTTACTTACAGTATACGTCACGTCGTTGGAATAGCTTTGTTATAGTGTGGTTTTTCTGTACTTCAACTTGAACAACCAATTGCACGTGTGAAAGAGAATTATTACGTACTTAACTCGTTCACTCACCCAGAAGGGAAATGTTTAAATAGGTACCTACCTACCTACCTACCTGTATTTTGGTACTGAAATCATCTTGCAGAGTATCTACCTACGTTATTCTATGTCCTTGTTGGTACTTCCAACGAACGGTTCTGTTTTATGTAAAATGCAGAGAAAAAACAAAGCATCGCAAATGTGTTTTTCCAGCTTGATTTTCGTAGAATTGTTTCATTTATTAAATCGAATTAAATGTTAAATTTCAATGTACTACTTCAATTAAGCGAGGAGATATGGGAGTATCGAACTCAAAAATTACTCTTTCAGAAGTGTCGGAGCGTGTAAAGGTCCTCTTAAAGGGACATTTGGTAATCAGGGCTGTGGAGAAAAATGGGGGAGGGGCAGGCGAATAAACTTATTTTTCCCACTGAATCAATTTTTGGCAATTTTTTCACCAACATTTGAAAAAATAAATAAATTGAAGTATTCAGGAGTATTTATTGGGGTAAGAGGTTGGCGAATTTTTTTCAAAGTTTTATGTAGTAAAAGGAAGGTTTTCAGTTTTCACAAGTTTATCATATTCAAGGATCACATTTGCCTTCTAAGAAAATAGAGGTTTGATGGAATTTGTTCTTTAAAATAGTGATGATAAATGTTTGCCGGAGCAAAGAGAGGGAATTTTTTTTAGAAAATGTGAAAAGAAAGCTTGAGAATTTGTATTTTATCCTATCTTTCCCAATATTCTTTAAAATTTACCAAACGCCAAATTTCCTATTTTTCTAATATTTTTTTTCGAATAGCTCGATATTTTTACCAAGGGGAGGAGGGGCTCATTCACCTCCCCCCATACCCGCTTCGCTACGGTCCTTAGTACATCGATTGCTTCATTTTCATCCAAAAACAAATACATTTCGTGTTTCATTTTATTTAATATTTTTAATAATTTTCCGAATATCGAATTTCCGAACGCTTCTCATTTTTCCGTATAATTCGCGTTTTTTCACATGGGGAAGGGGAAGAGTGTTGTCTCCTCCCCCCCCCCCCCACCGTGAAAAAGCTTCGAGTTATTCGGAAAAATTAAGAAAAATTGAAAATATGGCGTTTGGTAAATTTTAAAGAATATTGGGAAAGATGCGTTAGAATATAAATTTTTGAGCTTTCTGTTCACATTTTCTAAAATTTTTGCCAATATTTTTTGGGAACAAATTCCATTAAATCTCTTTTATTTTTGGAAGGTAAGTGTGGTCACTAAATTTGAAAAACTTGCGAAATCTGAAAATCTTTCTTTTTATTCACAAAACCTAGAAATATGCTCTTCTGTAATTTATGCAATTTATTTGAATTCGATAGCCCAACTTTCTAAGAAAATATTCATTTTTTGCATCTATGGAAGGAGTTTAGAGCCCCCCCTCCCTCTTCAACTCACCCTTGCGCATGGGACTTTCCCCACTCATACATATATATATAATCCGTAGTAAATTCAAATCTATTCACCAAATCAGAGCACTTTTGGCCGGTATTAAACCAAATAATAATTTTAGGCAAGGAAGAGAAGGAGGGTAAAAAGGGAAAAATAAAAAATAAATAGGTATGTGACGTTACCAAAAATGGTCTTCCCCAAAACAGGTTTCGATAATATTCCATCTCCTCCTTTTATTTGTCATAGTTTGATAGGCCATAATATCCTATGTAGTTTTCATTGACAACGTAACAGAAAATCAGGCTAAAAGACAGTTTTCAGTCTACATGCCAAATTTTAGCCCTCTAACTAAATTTACAGTGACGTAGCGAAGCTAACTTCCAGGTGGGGCGGGGGGGAATGGGTGAAAATAATAAATTCGCCAATTAAAACCTTCAACTTTTACCAAATTTTCTAAATTTTTTCGCAAAGTGAAATACATTTCTTTCTGTGGTAAAAAAAAGCATTGTTTTTGGGGGCCAAGTTCACAAAACTGAAATAATAAGTATTTTCATAGTCGAGCGAAGTGAGGGCAAAATTTTAAGAAAATTAGATCATTTGCAATGAAATTGTATTTTTAGACATTTTCTTTATCAATTTGGACAAAAGTGAAATAAATAGTAGACATATGTATATGCACTGAAGCTAAGCGAGGCCAAAAATTAGAAAAAAATTTACCTTCTTGGCACTAAAATTGTGTTTTGTGGAGTTTTAAATTCATATTGGCAATTTCGTGTTGTTGGTACAATTTTTCTCTTTTTGTCTCAGCCAATTTTTCGCCATTTTTTTTCAATTTACAAGTAGGCTGCAAATTTACCTTTTTCAGAGGGGCGGCGGGGGATTCGTTATGCCCGCAACTATTGATTCCGTATCGATTGATTTAAAAACGAACAAATTTTGCAACTTTTGCCCCTCACCATCGGCTCATCGAAATTTGAATGTTCCTGGAATTTTAACCCAAGGTAATTCATGCTTACGTATGAGCAATCTGCCATCAATCTACGTCTACTGGTTGGTTTTTAGTGATTTTGGTCCATATCAAGTGGAGTATATGATTCTGAATATAGAAATAAATATCTAACATGGCTAAAAATGATCTTAAAAAGGTTGCCAGGACTCCGAGAGAGATTCTCCTTATTTCATAATAGCCTGGTTTTCTTCGACAATATGGCATACGGACAGAAAATCAGGCTAAAAGTTCTCTACCCAAATATACCCTTCGATTCCAGCTCTCGCTCTGCGTACAACGTCTTTGCATCTCATCGCCATCGTCGTTTAAGCATTTTAACTTGATAAATTATGCATTAGCCGGGCGCGAATCATAAATTACCAAACGATTTCCAACGTATAAATATTGTCTTATCCGAAGCGAGCACTGTAGCGCCGCACATCTCTCATCGTGCATCGTGTCGTTAATTAGAAAACCGAAAAGTAACAAATAAAATTAACGTAACCTTCTGCGTGTCCTCTTTACCTTATATCTATACTCGTAGTCTATTGAAAATGTCGACTTTTTGAACTAATTAAATAATTACATTTTCCATAAGAAGTAATAAAGTATATATATATATATATATGGGACGTTGTTCTGTATAGTTTTGCTTTCGCTTGGTAAAGCTTTATTTCCCTCTTTATCCAGTCGTCTTATCGCAGACGCGTTTATAATACGTGTATAATTAAGCCATTTCTCCATTTATACATATACATACTTACGTACGTATAATATTATAAATGAAATCATGGCGGATTATTTCGTAAAAAAAAAAAAAAAAAAAAAAATAGAGAGAAAAAATATAATTACGATTTAACTTTGATGATATTTGGCGCAATACGTTGCGCTGCGCTGGTTCAAATTGAATCATTCGATGTTTCCATAAATTGACTACCTACGAGATGGTTTGAAAACGAGCCAGAAATTTTTCTCGTATTTTTAAAAGGGTTAACTCGGTTATAAGGTGAGTAAGTATATTGAAAAACACGAGCAACGTTACGTGTGTAACTTTAATAATTTGAAACATGGAAAATTGTTTCGAACCGACGTACGTTGGAGAAATTTTTCAAAAAGTTTTTCAACCACCACGCCCGGTGAAGGACGACTGCTGGCAGGATGGAAAAATAATGGGAAAATTGCACAAAGAGAATTTAATCATGTTTTAACCGCGAAATATACGAAAATGGAAGATAGAAGATTCCAAGTTGTATAAATTTAGCCCGACAAATTTCGCCTCCAGTTTTCGGAAAATAATTTGAAAATTTTTTTGAAATTATAATACCGGTATATTAATATTTTATTTTACCACAGCGAATTACTACTACTCGTATTTTCGCCACCGATGCGGTGGAAACAGACCGCGTCCTAGTTGGGTAGATAAATGTAAAAAAATGAAATTTAGTTCGTTTGAAAAGATAAGCTAAACTTTTGAAAAGTTTTATAACTAATGACTTATGTATTTACCAAGGGTGAATTTTTTTGAAATTTAAATTTATATTTATTTATTCGCGTTGTACGAAGTTGAAGTAGGGATTAGAGTGATTGCAAACAAGTTAGGTACCTTAATGTATGATTGGATTTTTTTTTAGCAATTTTTGGGCCTGATTTTCTTTGCCATATTGTTAATGAAAACCAGACTGTTGGTCTATCTAATAACGGTGATGGGGAGGGAGGTGGTATCAAAAAATCTGTTTCGGGGTCCTAGAACACCATTAAGACAATTTTTGGCCATGTCAGATATTTTTTTTTTTTTCCCCCTAAACATGAAAATCATTTACTCTGCTCGATATTGACCGAAATCTTTTCAATTCAGTTAATCGGCTCAGTTTGACGACGGATTAGATATATATGAGTGGGGATGATGCTGGGTCAAAATTCAGTTTTGACTCATTTTGGTGGATGGGATGCTGAGGGGCCAAAAACACAAAAATTGGTCTTTTTTGAGTCAATCGATAGAAAATCAAAAGTTGTATTATATATACAAAAATCAACTTCCCAGGTCAATTAGAAGAGGAGATATGAAGGTTTTTCTTTTTTTTGACCTTGAAAAAGGGCTGTTCCTCCCCTATCTCCCCACCAAAATGAGCTGAGAAGTTGAAATTTGGTATGTACATCCAGTAGTAGCCCTGGATGTGCCGTTTGGGAAGTCCCGACCTTTCAGCTCCTTTGCACTGCTTCATAGCTCCAAAAATGTGGTTTCCGGTTCAGGTTTTCTCATTTTTCTCATTTTTTGAGTTTGTTCCTCGCATAACTCTACTCCAAACTGAGCTAGGTACTTGAAGTTAGGTATATACATTCAGTAGGGACTCTGGATGTGCGTTTTGGGGATTTTGGCTTTTTAGACCGATTTCACCCCCTCGAAGCCGCATGTGGTTGTCGTTTTTTCTAATTTCTAATGTTGGTTCCTCGCATAACTCTCCTCCAAATTGGGCTAGGAAGTTGAAATTTGATAGATACAATCGGTAAGGACCTTGGATGTGCCTTTGGTGCGTTTTTACTTTTTAGTTCCATTGAACCCTTCTTATCCTCAATGCTGATTAGCAATTCTCATGATTGTAATATGTCACGAAAATTAGGCTGAGAAAGTTGTGATTGAGAATAAATTGCATACAGATATGTGTTGTGACTTTGGGTTTTATTGTGTTATAAATATGAAATGTAATTAAATAGGTATGAGTTTCTGGCATGCACGAAAAAATACAACAGTGTAGCATCGACCTGTGATTTAAATCGGGTATGGAAATTGATAACCATTCTGAATTCGTCATTTTTTTTATTACTCATATTTTTTAAAATCATTCAATTAAAAAGAATTGAACAGGAAGAAGTCTCACTGCAATGGTATTTTTCATATTTTTGATACGAAATGAAACGAGATAAAAATTATCATTACTAAGAGTATATTGGAGCTTAAACAATTTTTAAAAAATGGGTTCAGAGGGAGAGAGGAGACTGGCAGGAAATTATGCTAATAGACTGAGATAAAATTTTTTTTTTGTGAAAATTGACCTCTGTGAAAAAGTTATAAAATTTAAAGAATTGCAGAACTGTTCTTATTTTTTAGATTTCAATTTCAAAATTATTAAATTCAGGGGCTTGTAAAGTTATATCAATAAGAATTGTTTGTTTTGTTTCATGTAGTTGATTGATAACGTACCTACTTTTGATACAGAGGAAGTAGGAAAGTGACTCATAGTTTGAATTATTCGTGATAAAGTACTTATTAATTCACAAGTATTGAGTGAAAAAAATTAAAATCAAGTGGTACTAAATATCATTAGTCTCATGGCTCTTCAAATTTATTCTAGATTAAATAAATTTCACATTTTGTAAATATTTTGTCCCTCGTGGGTGGTTTACATTTTAGCTTTTCAAGAATAACTTTTCAAAAATGTGCATACGATAGAGGGAAACATCAAAGGACGAACATTCTTAGAAGGTCCTGTAAGGGGAATTAGAGCATCAAAGCAAAAATTAATTTCCGAAAATTCCACCATCGACTGACACAGTTAATTACTAAATATAGCACGTCCGTACGTCACAGGGGAGGGTGGTTGGGATTTGGATTCAAATCTTTAGTGCTTGTAAATTCCAAAATTTGATACTGTGCTTGAAAAATACAAATGAAAATTTTGAAAAAAATTATTGTATTTTTAATCATCAGTTATACTCGTGTAATACGTACCTTTTTTTGGATTTAATCGCTCAATTTTCTAGAAAAATTCATATTTTTTTAATCCATGAAAGGGGTTTTAACTCTTCAATACCTCCCTCCCCTCCCTACCGCATGGGCTGAATTTATGTACTTTTAAACGTGATTATTTTGGATGATACTTACTAATACGATCTAAAAAAAGGAAACTCTAGAACTGAACACCCTTGTCAAAAAGGGAGCAGGACTCTGTCAAAAAATTTTAGACTTTTCTAATGTGGAAAAAAAACATTACAATGCCTTTCTCTTTGAGCTAGATTTTCGTAAAATATTAAAAATACTTGAATTGTTCCATTTATACTGCATTTTAACTTCCTAGCTTAATTTGGAGGAGAGATGTGAGGGACAAGCTCGAAAAATACTGGAAAAAAATCATCCGCAAAATGATTTTTAATACTTGGCGGAGGGGAGAGAGGGGTGTGCATAGATCTGAGAAATTGAAACTTCCAAAAGGCATATCTAAAAATCCCTACCAAATGTACGTGCCAAATTTCAATCCTCCGCTCCCCGCCAGCTCAATTTGGAGAGGAAATGAGTGATGAATAGCCCTTTTTCAAGGTCAAAAAAAAGGGAAAACTCCCCAATATCTCCCTTCCTAATTGACCTAGGAGGCTGATTTTTGAATTTATACAGTACAATTTTTGTTCTGTATCGATTTTTCCTAAAACGAACAATTTCTGCGATTATAGCCCCTCAACACCCCCTCCGGCAAATTTGTACATGACTGAATTTTGATCAAAAGTAATCCCCATTCAGATGTACTGAGCTTGATACTAATCCGAGCCTGTCATCTGAATTCGGTAGATTTTAGTTGCAGTTGAGTTGGGTACATGATTTTTAGTGGAGTGGGGGGATGAGATGAAAAATAAAAAGAATAAATATGTGACATGACAAAAAAAAGTGGTCTTGGTGGTTTCCTAGGATCCCAAAATTGATTTGGTAGATACGTACTTCCTCCTCCTGCCCTTCTCCTCCTTCCCTCCTCATCCTTCCCTCTTCCCCCTTCCCTCCTCCCCCTTTACCATGTCAGTAAAAGCCTGATTTTTGTTGATGAAATGATATAAAGAATCAGGTTAAAAAAGAAGCGTTTGACAATTCACCATGTGTCACAATTTGATTCCTGTACGTAGGTGGAGATAGAACCAAAATGGGGGAGGGGGTGGCAGACTTCACTACCTTTGTCTTATTACTAAAAAAAAAAATAAGGTGATATGTGATTTTTTCCTGATTTTCTTGCTTTCAACCTTCTGTTTTTATATGAAGAGAAAATTTACTGCAGTAAAATCAGGAAGTTTTGCCCGAGCAAAGCGAGTGTAAAAATTTCGCAAAATACCAGAAATGGCAGGTCGAAAAAATGAGTGCTTAAGGACTTCTGTGAACTGAAAAATTGTAATTTTTCTAATTTTATTTCTGCAAAGTATCAGTTTTTAGATTTCTGTGAAAACATTTCGAGGTGCTAGTTTAGAATTTGAGAAAGTTTGAGCCCTCTCATGCACCCTACCCTGCCCCTTATCTCCGCCCATGTTCATGTACCATAATAAATTCAGAATTTCACAAAATTTGGGCATGGTTCGAAAATTTTAAATAGTACATTCGGAACCTGAAATGTTCCAATATCATGAGTAACACCTCCCCTCACCCCCAATGTGGTTATGCACCCAAAGATAAAACCATTGATGAACATCAGATTAAGTTGAAAATTTAAAAAACGGTTAGAAATATGTGAAAATTTCATAAAATTTCCGATTTTATGCATTTCATCAGAGGCGTAACTAGCAAGAAGACCAGTGCTTCTTCCCTCCCTTCACGTGGATAAATCGTTTGGATTTTCTTTATCCGCTCCGGTAATAATTTTATGATTCATTATCAATAGGTATTCAGTCGCTTACGACCCTATTACACCTAAAAGATCGCGATATAAACGCATTAAAATTTAAATAAATGAACCTACAATAACAAATTTATTCAACTTCCTTAAAAGTATCGGACTTCTTTCTAAAATCTAACAAATTTTCCCATCCGTGCCTCTGGCCTAAGTTGCAGTATATGGCACGTAAAATGGAAAAAAGTAAGTAAGATATGAGAAAATTTTAGTTAAAAAAAAAATTATCATTAAAAATGTTTTCTTGACCAAAAATGTACGTTTGTACGTGCTAAATAAATTTTTTTTTTTTTTGACGCCATGTTCTGCAACGGAGGCCAGAGGCGTATTGAAGGGATAGTTATTTAAAGAAGGGGTTTTAGTCTAGTTTTTGTAACAAAGGATAGTAGATTTTGAATTTTTTGACGATCATCAGCCAGGA
>FIZR01010695.1:0-22118 GCA_900060175.1 Ferrisia virgata
GTTAAAATTTTTTCCCTTTTTTCAAACAAAAAATTTTGATGAAAAATAAATTTTGACAAAAAACGTCTCTTTATTAAAACAGTTGCTCGATTTTGATAATTTTTCTCTAAATCAATTGAATATTTCAATAAAAAGAGATTTGTTGAAATTTTTATTTAGAAAAATGAAAAAAAATTGTAACGAAACAATTTTTTTCCAACATATCTAAACACGCTGGGAAAAATTTGATTTTGCCAAGTGGTGGAGGGTACCTTGTTACTTCCAGAAAACTTTGTTAATAGGGTACTTAAAACAGCTGTTTAAAAAGTTATGAACAAAAATTTAGAAAATTTTCAGCTTTTTCAATCATATTTTTACATTAAATTCGTCATATTTCACGAACTACACAATCTATGACCCTAATTTTTTACCAGCAATACTACATTGTATTTGTCACATTTTGGCGTAAACTAGACATTTCTACCATTTTTAGTTCTTAAATTGAAATTTTTAAAAAATTGCTCTAAATTTTTTGAAAATAAAAAATTCAAATGCCTGTAGCACAGCCCTGCAATGTATTGGATAGGCAACCAATGCTACATGAGTCCAACTTATGCTGTTCTACTTGTAGCATGAAGGGGGTACTATTGAGACGAAACACCCTGTATATATCGAGGGTTCCGTATTAACATCCCTTCCTTTATACCGAGAATAGATCAGCTCATGAGACTTACATGCCAAATAGTTGATCTACTCAGAAATGGAAGGGGATAAAACATGCTATTTTTAAAATTTTATTTTTGCTCGAATACAAAACGCTGGGGTCACAATCATTGAACTTATAACAACGTTGTGAAAATTTCAGCTAGCCAGCCAACTCATCTTTCAAATTTGCAAAACTGATTCAAAATTCGCTAATTTTCAAAAAATAAAACAAATTGGAAAAAAATTGTTTGAAAATTTTCTCCAAATACGGATTTATTTGCGTGGTTTTATATTTCAAATTATCATTGTTGATAAATTTTCATCGTTTTCTTTTTTTCGGGGGTTTTAAAAAATGTTATTTTTGGTGTTTTTTCACGATTTTTTTGTAAAACTGTAAAATAATTATTTTGAGAAACGCCCTTCTGAAATCAATTTTATATCATTAAAGTTAATATTCCAATTTCATTTTTTATAGATGATTTTTCAGGGGTACTTGAAAAATGTTTGTTTTTTCGTGTTTCATCGAGAATTTTTTTTGCAACGTTAAAATTTTTTCAGTAAATCCGTAGTGAAATGGGCCAAGCGCACACTTATCTTTGTTCATTTAAGGTCAGTTTACATCAGTCATGCCTTTTACAAAAGCTCTCAATAGGTATCCCAACATATAAAAATACAGTATAAACGGTTAAAAAAAAAAAAATTAAAAATTGCTTTTCAGGATCTAAAAAAGATGAAATATATTTATTTTGGTAAAATTTTAATTATAAATGCATTTTTTAAATTAAAAAACAATTCAGTGGCGTAACAACTATCGACTTTTGGGGGTGTAAAATTTTGAGGGTCAGGGGTCGAAAAATGAGTATTTTTACGTATTTCTAAGTTCTTAATGCCAGATAATGAATTTCACGTAAAAAAATCGCTCAGGAGAGTTTTGTCTCTCCCGCCCCCTCCCTTACGTAACTAAGCAAATTTATTCCAAAAGACGTGAAAAATGACAGGCTTAGATTGGCGACAAATTTGATATTTTTGAGTTAGAATTATGTTCGGCCAAAATTCAGTCCAGCCCAAATTTACAGGAGGAGGTGCCGAGCAGCAAAAATGGTAAAAATTGTTTGTTTTTAAACTAATCGATGGTGAATTAAGAGTTGCTTAGCATGTTTAAAAATCAACTTCTTAAGTTGATCAGAAGAAAAGTGGCGGAAGGGATGTCACCTTCTTGACTTTGAAAAAAGTCAGTTCATGTTATATTTTCTTTCAAAAATTTTATTAGAAGGATGACATTTGAAACGTAGTACAACGTGCTTTTCAGATCTTTACTTTCCATTTCAATGTAGCTGTTTACAGCTCTAAAAATAGTAATTTTTTAATCGAAGTTTAGTTATATGGTCGGTTTTTAGGATTGTCCCAGACATGTCTCATTTTCGAATTGAACAAAGGGGCATAAAATTTTGCAAGTAAATTAAGTAGCGTTTTAAAATGTGCTTTTTGGGAGGTTTATATTTTTTTTATCCGGTTACACCCTCTTACAGTCTCGAAAAAGTACCTTTTTGGATCCCCCACGTACATGTACCTCCTTCAAACTGAACTAAGGGACTGAATGAAATTAGATACGTTGATTGAACAGGGCTACGAGATCTGTTTTTCACAGGTTTCGACAAATATTAACTCCAAAATCAACTTCTTCCCTAACCATTTATTCAAAGGATTTCTTCTTAATACCATAGCAACAATTTTCACCAAAATTATATCGATTTTTTCAATCTAATTTATTATGTCATATTGTCAATGAAAACCAGACTATAGCGGTCCATCGATCTGTGGCGGACGAGAGAAGGAATAACAACAAAATCTGTTTGAGATCCTAGAACACCATCGCGACCATTTTTGTCTACGTCAGATTTTTATTATAATTTTTCCCTACGAAACTAAAAATCATTTGCTCAGCTCGATGCCAGCCAAAATCGATGAAATTTTGGAAAACGCTTAGATTGGCGACGGAATTGATATTCTGGAGTGGGTATGACTTCGGGTCCAAATTCGTTTACGCCCAAAATTTAGAGTAGGGGCTACTGAGGAGTTAAAATTGCCAAAATTATTCCTTCTCGAGCCAATCGTAAGACAATCCAGAACAGCATCTCATCTCACAGCTGCAAAAATGCTGATTTAGCTCGGTTTTCTTTATTTTGCGTGTTTGTCCCTCGCATCGCCTCCAAACTGAGTCAGGATGTTCAGATTGGATATGTAAATTAAGTAGGAGTTTTAAATGTGCCTTTTTGGGGTTCCAAATTTTCAGCCTCAGTACAGCCACCCCTCCTCCACAACCTCGAAAAGATTGTTTTTGTTGTCGGTTTTTATCATTTTTCCCGCTTAATCCTCGCATATCTCCGGCTCAAATTCGACTAGGAGATTTAGCGTAGGTCCTAAATGTACCTTTTGGCGGTGTCGACTTTTCAACCCAATTGCACACCTCCCACCCTTACCACTGATTACCGAAAAAACTATCGCGAAGTCGAGCTTTTTTCAATTCACGTAATACTATAACATCATTTCGCGAAAATTAGACAGAAAAGGTGTGCTTATTTTTATCATTATTCTAACTAAAAACTCTTACAGCAGGTAAATTTTCACAATTATCCAAATTACAGTAATAATAAAATAATTATTTTGCTAGAATTTTTTAGGATTTTCGATTCGAAATATTTAAAAAACTATCAACAAGTTGACAATAATACCAACTTCGAGACGTTGATCAGTTTATAAAATTAAAAAAAAAAAAAACGTATATTTTATGTGTACACAGAACGACGACGACGAAAGAAATAACGAAAGCTCAAAACCACGACAATAAGCAGCTTACATTTTCTCGCCACTTTCAACCTGTCTCGTGTTCCAATTTAGCAAGTTAAAATTACGTTAGAAGAAATGAGATTTTTCTTTGTAAAACGAACAAGATCAACGGGTTTAAAAATTTCAAAATATTTTCTTGATAAATCGGCTCCGCTTACGGTATTTCATTTCCTTATGTTCTCTGTTAATATATATGTACATATATAGTACATATAAAGTACATATGGCGCAGGGTAAAGCTAACCTATTCTCAAATACATATAACTAAGTAGATATAAATAAGGTGGTGAAATGAAGATTAAATTACACACCTATGATTTCGATACCCCCCCCCACCGCAGGAGAGACGAGTAAATAAAAATGAAATAAAACAGGATAACGTACAGAGAGATAGGCATTTGGATAATAAACCGCAAACTCGAACAATAAACAATACAGCGTTTATTTCCATTCACTTGTGGTGGGTAGATAGAGAGATAGATATACTGTATATAGCTACAGAGCTACCTGCCTACCTAGTACCTACCTAACCTACCTACCTATCTACATTGAAAGGAGGTAACCTTTTTTCTATATAAATGAATATACAGTATTGTATCTGTATACGTAGAATTCTTTTAATGGATAAAAGCACGAGCTCGTTGTTACCGGAATTATGAAGGAAATTAAATTACCGACGAGGATGGTTAATTCGATAAATTTCTATTTTTAATTCAAGTCACTTAGATAAGAAAATTTGATTAAAATTTTTAATACTAAAAGATACCTGGAATATAGAGCTACGTAGGTATTGATTATAAAGCCGAGGTAATTTTTAATTTAGCCAACAAACTTGCTTTCAATAAGAGATGAAAAAGTTGGCGATAGTTTTTTTTTCTCTTTCTTTCTTTCTTTCTTCATTTTGCTTTTACAACGTTCTCGTCTCTATATACTAATACACAATTATACGTACCTATCTACGAGTATATATATTTTTTTTTCGCCTTCTTCGAAATTGACCACTTCGAGACAATAATAAAGAAAATATAAGTGTAGACCTCAACTCAATATCATACCTAAAAACATTGCTCTCGTCGTAATTTTAAACTCTTCAAAAGCATCATGCAGAAAGTGACAGGATGGGACGCAGAGTAGTAAAACTTCATCGTGTGTCCTTTAATCTATATAAATTGAAACGAATATAAAAATCAAACTTTCGAAGACCTACGAGGAGTAGAGTATATCTGTACCTCTACTTGGCTCGATATTTGTGCTGGAGACCACGAAACGCCAAAGTTTTATTACTCCAAGCTAAAACCCAAATATACTTCTTGAAACTCTCTTCTCGGTGAACATTCGAACTCGTAATATTTCGCTCAAGTTTTTATCGATAAAAAATAATTTTCTAATATGACACCGTAGCACCGTGCCACCCTCTTCGCCCCTCTCCCTCTTTCGTATAGGGGGAGGTGGCGGGGGGGGGGTCATGCGCCTAAGACCAGAAAACTGCAGACTCTCGTATTGGTTATATACACACTTTTAGACTTACATACATACAAATGTATTAGTCACTATAAACTCGTATACGTCTGAGTAAGTTTTTGAGCTGTCTTGAACTGGAATTGAAGTTTCCTTAAAAGCTTTTGTTGGTTTATCAGAGCTGTCAAGCAATTTGATATTCCTCTATATATGAGATTTCACGCTGTACGAGTGAATTCTTCTTACGTGCGTCAAGCGAACATACCTTATCCTTTTAATGTGTGCAACATATCAATTTGAAAGCTATTCATGTTATTCAGCTGCTTCTGCGGGTTCGCTCAACGTATGACCTATTTCAATTACCTCATTTTCCACACTTCTATGTATACGTATGTGTATAAGTACGTAAATACTACGTACGTACTTACGTTTATACGTAAATACGCGGCGTATAATGAAGTTTATACTCAATTTCATTGAACCGATTCATCGTATTTCGTTTCGTATCATACACTCAAAGTACATAGTACATACGTAACTACGCTCGTATGTATACATATCTGGTACGATGTATTTCTAATCCTTGTATCGTTTTACCAATTGAAATCTTCACTTTACCAAAAAAAAAAAAAAAAACACGCTTTTTCAGCCTATTACAATCATGAGAATTAAGCAACGCAAGTGATGCTTTTCTCCTAATCAGCATTGAGGATAGAAAGGGTTCAATGGGCCTGAAAAGTCAAAACCCCTAACAGGTACATCTAGGGTCCTTACTGAATATACATGCCAAATTTCAGCTTCCTGGCTCTATTTAGAGAAGAGTAATGTGAGGAACAAACTCAAAAAACTCAAAAAAAGAGAAAATCTGACCAAAACATCACATTTCCAGGACTATGAGGGGATGCAATGGAGCTGGAAATTGTGCATCTCCAAAAGACATAACTAGTGTTCCTAACGAATGTACATACCAATTTCAACTTCCTAGCTCATTTTGGTGGGGAGACAGGGGAGGAACAGCAAATTTTCAAAGTCAAAAAGGGGGAAAAACCTCATATCTCTCGTTCCTAATTGACCTACGAGGTTGATTTTTGGATACGTTATACAACTTTAGATTCTCTATCGATTGACTTAAAAAGGAACAACTTTTGTGTTTTTCACCCCTCGACACCCCCTCCCCCAAAATGGTACAAAACTGAATTTTGACCCAAGGTCATTCCCAGTCAAATATACCTAATCCGCCGTCAAACTGAGCTGATTCACCGAATTGGAGCGATTTTTGTCAGTATTGAGCAGAGTAAATGATTTTAACATTCGAGTGGGGGGGGGGGAGAGGATAAAACAAAAATAAATATTTGACATATCCAAAAGTTGCCTTAATGACCTATTAGCACTCAAAAACGGATTTTGTTGGTATTCTCCCCTCCTTCTGTAACCATCGGTAGTCGATAGACTGCACTAGCCTGGTTTTCATTAATAATATGGCACAGAAGATCAGTCTAAGAAAATTCCAGAATAATTTACTAAAATAGAAATAAAAAGATGGATCATAAGTAGTAAACACGATTCAAAAGTATCCCATCTAAGTTCTTTACAGCTCCTTAGACGTGTTGAACAGCAAATTCATTCATAAACCCTCTAAACTAATCATACTAATATACTCAGAGCTGTAGATGGTCAGGAATTTCTTAAGAAGGGGTCAAAGTTTAAAAGCAGGGCACACAGAGTGGCTTCTACTGTAGAAAAAATTGAATCAAAAAATAAAAAATAAATTTTTTCTAGTTTTAATTTTTTTGAAATTATACACTTTTGAAGTCCGATTAGCTGTTTTTTGCATTCTTTTTCTGACACTTTTTCAAAAAAGTTGAAATATGAGAAAAATTTCAATTGCCAGTTGTAGAGCTTTAAAAATGAGCAATTTCACATTCCTTGATTTATTTTCTATCTCTTGGTGGAAGAGTAGTATACCATGAGAAAGTTGAGAAATTATTTACTTCCTGAAGGTCTTACCTTCTCCCCAGTATCAAATATTGGGTAATTGAATGAAAGCGACTTCAAAATTCAAACCAACCAATTTAATGAGAGCTATTGGGAAATTGCATTTTCACACACCTTTTTTATTAATTTCCTTCCTGTACTTTTTTAAACATCCTGTATGTAGAATAGAAAAAAATTTTCCAGGCTTATAATCGGATACTCATTTAAGAAGGGGGTTAATGACCGGGGGGGGGGAGGAAGCAATCTAGAACAAAATCGATTACCTCCCCCCCCCGGTCCCACAGGCACAAAATTACATCGTATTAAAAAGGCACACCTAGGACCTATACTAAATCTACATACCAAGTTTCAAACTCTTAGCTCAATTTCAATTTGGAAAGGAGTTATGCGAGAAGCAAAATCAAAAAATTAGAAAAAATCGAGCAAAAACCACAATTTTAGGGTTATAAGAGAGTACAATGAAGCTGAAAAGCCGAAACTTTCAAAAAACACATCCAAAGTCCACATATCAAATTTCAGCTTCCTGGCTCAATTTGGTGGGAGATAGGGTGAGAATAGCCCTTTTTCAAGGTCGAAAAGAGAAAAAAACCTATATCTCCCTTCCTTATTGACCTAGGAGGTTGATTTTTGGACATACTATACAACTTTAGATTCACTATCAACTGGTTTAAAAAGAAACGATTTTTGCATTTTTGGCCCCTAGGTACACCATCCTCCAAATTGGGGCATAACTGAATTTTGACCTGAGGTCAACCCTATTACAAAATATCAAATCTGTCGCCAATTTAAGTCTATTTCCCAAATTGCATCGATTTTGGTCGGTATCGAGGTGAGCAAATGATTTTTCGTTTCGACAGGGAAAAAAAAGTAAATATCTGACACAGCCAAAGATCGTCGTAGTGTTCTTCTAGGACCCCAAAACGGATTTTGTTGTTAATCCTACACCCCTCAGCCACCCTAGGTCGATAGACCGTAATAGCCTGGTTTTCATTGACAATACGATACAGAATATCAGGCTAAAGAAGCATCGTTATGCGTTGCTTTTTGAGTCTGATTCTCGTAGGGTAAAGGAGATACGCGAATTGTCTATTCATGAAATAAAGAAAATAACGCTCTCAGATGTTTTTTTGATATAGTGGTGGGGGTACAGGTAGATATTGGTGTGAATAGCTGAAACGTCCAAAGGCGCATCTAGGACTCCTATTAAATCAATATACTAAATTTCAACCCTCTAACTTAATTTTAGAAGGAGATATAAGCGACATTTTGAAAAATAAGAAAAATCTACCAGAAAACTACTTCTTTGGGGTTGTGAGTAAGGTGGAATAGGACTGAAAAGTCGAAACCCTTGAAAAACGCAGTCAAGAGCTCTACTACATCTTCATGATAAATTTCAATCTTTCAGTTTGGATTGGAAACTGCTGTCAGGACAGATATTATATCGTTGGTATCATTTCGCCATCTGAATTTGATGGAACATAAAAATTATCAGTTAGAACTTTTCAACCACACTGAACTTTGTAAATATAAAAGGTATGGAATATTCAATTTTTTTGAGTTGTGTGGGTAACTAAACTATTAACCAAATTTGGCCAAATTTTACTGCGTCATAATAGTTGCGAAATGACTTGAAAACGGCGTGGTAAAAATTTTAGACCTCACCCCCCCCCCCTTTTTGACGTACCTTACTTTTTCAAACTGGCGAAATTTAAAGTTTGAATAGTGAAAAAAGTTCGGATGATTATTTTAAAAAACACAAGGGTTTAAAATCACCCCCCTTCCACCCCACCCTTTCCTACCAATTCATAGGCAATTAAAAAGCGTTGTTTTTCATGTATTTTTTCATAAATTTTGTACACTAATAAAACTATTTTTCAGTAAATTTTCAGTAAAATGGACGACGCGCATTTATCTCAATTTATTAAAAGTAGAATTTCGCCATTTTTTTTTTCATGAGTTCTAATGGATATTCAGAGTCACGTGTACAGAAATTAATATCGTACATACAAATTGTACAAACGAGCAATTTTCATTTAAAAAAAAAAAACTTGAAAAACGACATATTTTCAGTGTACCTGTAAAATAGATTTCCCAGGAAGGGGAGGGAGGTGAGAGGAATTTAAATATTGCACCCAACTTGCTTAAAATTGATACTCTATATCCATTTCACATTTTCGTGAGGCATTTATCAAAAAAATGTTTCTCGCATAATTTTCAGTAGATCATAAAAAAAGCAGACAATTACACATTTTTCCAAAAAAAAAAAAATGTAAGTGTATAAATACGCATAGTTAATTTAACCTCTAGAAAAATTTTCAAAAAAATTTCTTTTTTTTATTAATTTTGGAAATTTTTGAATTTTGTGTAAAGTGAATTTTTTAAAACTGGAGAAATTGGGTTTAAGGGTTAAAATTTTTACCACATTGTTCACAGCTATGGTGACCCGTCTACGGGAAAATTTACTCACCCTATACTCCATCTCGTGTACGTCTTTTTCAGCATATTCCTGTAATAAGGAATCTTTAGCTTAAAAATCTTTGACCATAGAAAATTCGTTTTTTACAATTATTTAATCAGCTTTTCGGCCAATAAGCTTCGATTGGTGGCAGATTAGATATAATATGATTGAGGATTACGTTGGATCAAAATTCACCTGTGTTCAAAATTAGAGTAGCACGTAAGAAAGGAAAAATAATCGTAAAAATTGTTGATTTGTAAACCAGTCGATGAAGACTCAAAAGTTGCATAATATATCCAAAAATCAGTCTTCCTGGTCAATTAGAAGGGCAAATATGGAAGTTTTCCCTCTCATTCTGATCTTGAAAAAGGTCAGTTCCTCGCATAACTTCCCCTCAATTGGGTTACCAGACTGAGATTAGGCATATAAGTGCCCTACGAATTTCTTTGGAGGTTTCGACATTTTAAGCCTCTCTGAACTTCTTAACAGCAGAGAAACAGTCGTCTATATTTGGTTAGGTTAGGTTACATTTTTGCCATTAATCCAGTTTGTTCCAAGCTTATCTTCTCTCTAAATTAAGCTAAGGGGGAGGGGGTTGAATTTTGTCATGTAGATTTAGTTAGGGTTCTATACGTGTTTGGGGGGGGGGGTTCAACAATTCACTCTATAAAATGAACCATTCTCTGGTAACTTTTTTAAAAACGTAACAATTCTGGTTCCTGTAATATTCTCGTATTGTGAAAATTGATCTGAAAATCATTGCAGAGCACATATTGGGTTTTTCAAAACATTCTGGTTTGGGGAATATCGAATCTCAATAGACTCCTCGATGATTTCCATCGTTTTAAAATTATCGATAAATCGAAAAATTTCTCGTTATACAAGTTCAACGTGTTTTAAAACCAAATTATACAATAGTACATTCATTCAAGACAATTACACCAACACATGTATTCGATAGGTACCTATATTTATATACTATACTCATACACCCTAGACTGGAGCTCAGACACATCACATACCAAACACAACGCTTCAACACATTGTCATCGAGGGGTAACAGAAAGTGAAATTTACAAACCGCAAATTACCTCTCATTCACAACCAATCGACTGGTGCAAACCTCTTCGGTGAGACCACAAAGCCCAAAACCGTTTAATAGACAACCTGCCATTTATCCTAGTTATCTGAAGGTGAATTGCATACACAATGTTGATAATATACGTGTAGCTTATTCTCCAGCTAACACATATCAACAGCAGAATAATCACCGGTCATAATTACTCGTACGAATTAATTAATATCAAATGATAATAAAAAAAATGCATTGCAAAGCGATGCTTTTTCCCTACTCATCATTGCAGGTACGAAGGGTTTAATGAGGCTGAAAGGTCGACACCCCCAAAAGACACATCTTGGGCTTCTACTAAATGTACATGCCTAATTTCAACTTCCTAGCTCCACTTAAAGGGGAGTTATGCGAGAAATGAACTCAAAAAAATAAGAAAAAACTACCAAAAAAGAGACCCCAGAAGTCACATCTAGAACCCCCACTAAGTGAACACATCTAATTTCAATTACTTAGCTTCATTTAGAGGGGAGCTATGTGAGGGAAAAAATCAAAACCCTATCAAAAAACCACTTTTTTGGGGTTGTGAGGGGGTGCTGCAATGGAGCTAAAAAGTCAAAACTCCCAAAAGGCACATCTAAGGTTTCAAATAAAAATACATACCAAATTTCAACTACCTAGTTCAATTTAGTGAGGGGGTGGGGAAGGAATAGCCCTTTTTCAAGGTCAAAAAGGGAGGAAAACCTCCGTATCTCCCTTCCTTATTGATTCAGGAAGTTGATTTTTGGATATGGTATACAACTTTTGATTCACTATTAATCGGCTTAAGAAAGGGCAATTTTTGCGTTTTTGAGCCCTCAGCACCCCCTCCCCTCAATTGGGGCATAACTGAAATTTTACTCAAGGTCATCCCCACTCATATATATCTAATTCGCCTGAGCCGATTGACTGAATTGGAACGATTTTGGTAGGTATCGAACGAAATAAATAATTTTAATGTTCGAGAAAAAAAAATAATAAAATAAAAATAAATATCTAACATGGCTAAAATTCATCTCAATGGTCTTCTAAGACTCCAAAACGGATTTTGTTGATTAACCCCTCCCCCCACATGGTTTTCATTGACAATATGACATAGAAAATCAGGCTGAAAAGCTAACCAATCTGCCCTGAACCATAATCAAAGTATAGATACTGAGTAACAATGTAGGCACAGCACAACATGTGACCTGCTCTACGAAAAAAGACCTCTGGTCAGAAAACCACTTCTTGAGAAAAATGCAATTTAAAAAAATACGCATTATTTTAGAAATTGAAAAATTAAAATCGCCATCTATTTTAAAGTGAATTAAATTGAAAATATTTTTTAATTGAAGTGAAAAAAATGTGCGTATAAATGATGAATTTCATTTGGCTGAAGCACAATATTTCAGTAATTGTTACGAAGACTGAAAAATTTTTTTTTATTTTTTGTTTTTTTTTTTCAAGTTTACAAGCGATTTGTGAGTAAAATAATTATAACAGAAACTTGCGATTTGCGCTATTCGAAAAAGTGCTTTTTTTTATAAGAATCACTGAAAATGTGAAGATCGATTTTTCTGTCCACAGGTCCCTTTTCGTGGAGCAGGTCACATATTATTTATAACGAGGGGGTGAATGAGTAAGGTTTTACTTTCAGCAATATCCATATTTAATGACCTACATATTAGTCTAATTAAAGATACCTGCGCAAAATTCGAGATTTTATGTTACTCGTACACGTGCGCCGAATTAAAAAATGCATTAATTTGTCCCTTTTACATGTACCTCCGCTTCGTATAGGTTAATTGTATACGATAGTAAATTTGAAAGAAAAAAAAAATATATATATACACGAATAATTACATTAATGCATTTTTCATCTACCTAGATACCTAACCTATCTATCTATCTCTCTTGCTACATGAACGAACGAATGAAACGTAAAAAAACAGACTAACACACACACACCCACACACAGTCACAACAATATTCATAAATACATTTATACGTCCGCAATAAGTAAGTATAGACAAGCACACACTCGCACATATGATTCATTAGATGAAAGGGCGCTGTGCCGAGTATAATCATGAATGAAGGAGAGAATATTTTGGCGTGAGTTCATTTAATGGCGTTTAATCGTCGCGGCCTGTAGAAAGCTAGTTTATGTATCTTATGCCCATGTACATAATTGATCGATTAAGGACACAAGTTCGAGTTGGAAATTTGATTAAAACTTTTCCACAAAGCAGGACGCTTTCCGGTTTAATTAGTTAATTACAAAAGGCAATAGATTCAAAAGCAGATAGGTCATCAATATGAATACACGAGTACGATGGTATAAGATGTTCACTTCGTTCAATGGTGGTATTTTTTTTCCTATTTTTTTTTTTTTTTTTTTTTTTTTCGTTGTCAAGGATTCTTATAAATTTAACTCCTTTTTTTTTTTTTTTTTTTTTTCTTTCGTTGTCAAGGATTCTTATAAATTTAACTCGTAGTCGCGATCGTGTTACCCTAGACCTTTGCTGGTGAAGTTTTCCAAGAAAACTAATCGTATGGTGTGATTACTTAATATATATGTCAAGTGCACTATAAGTATAGACGAACGTTTCCTTCACTTTTCTTTTTTTTTTTTTTTTAAATACACACATTAACAGGTTGTTGGAAATGTAAACGACGAAATAAGTCCGAGTAAATGTTCCTGTAAAATGGAATTAAAGGTACCAAAAAAATGCCACAAAATGTGCATTGGCACGGATTAGGAAAAAATTGAAATTTTTTGATTCCGGTTGTTTTTAGATACATACGACGTACGTAGAAGTACTATACTTTGAGTTGAAATTACCTTCGTATACAATTTTAGGCTTCTAGATCCCATACAAAGAGTACTATGAAGGTGCTTACGAGGCCGAGAGTTGAATGGTTTTTGCAAATTTTGGGAAAATTGACAACTGTCAAACGATCTCCAACTGACGTGGTAAAAATTTTAGCCTTCAAAGTTTAAATTTAAAAAAGTATCAAAAATGATTATTTCTCATATTTGCCAGCTTTTTGAAGCAGACCAAAAAAATGTTATTTTTCATACTTTTTAAAATATTTTAAAATAATTCGAGAAAATTTGATTTTGAAAAAATTCCAAACCAATTCGATGCAGTACATACTCCTTAATGTATTGAAGTCATCAAAAGCCCCCTTTACACTTCTAGTGATCTTTTTGGAAGAATAAAAAATCAAGGGAAACAACATATTTCTCATAAAATGAAGATATTTAAGAACCACTGGAAAAAGTAAAGGATAAGAAAAATCTTTAAAAATGATTTAGATGAGATAAAATAACTCAACTGAACCCATCTTAATTGAAATTTTTTCAAAACAAAATTTTTCTCGAATTATTTTAAAATATTTCAAAAAGTTGGAAAATAACGTTTTTATGGTCTCCTTTGAAAAGGTTGTACAGATGAAAAATTACCATTCATGGTTATTTTGAGTAAAAATAACAGTATCAAATCCATTTTTGAGGAAATTTGTTTGAAAAATGTTGTTTCACAATTTTTTTTTTATTTAGCTTTGAGCTTACATTGGAAGAGAGGGGCGGGGGTAAATTTGAACTTTGAGGGCATAACTGTTTACCACATTAATTTGAGGTTATTTGGCAGCTATTAAGCGTTAGGCATTGTAATTTTTTCAAAATGTGGAAAAATTAACCTTAGTAATAGAAGGAAAAAATTACAAAAATTTGAAAAAAAATCATCAAAAAACATCAATTTTTTACGAATTTTTCTGAAAAATAATTAAAAAACCAGATCAAAATGTCATTTTACTGCTCAAAAAACATTAAAAATTGGAAAAATCATCAAAAAACGTCAATTATTTGCGATGTGGATGGAAAATAGTGGAAAAAACTTTCAAAAATTTGAAACAAAAAGCATAAAAATTGTCAATTTTTTCACGAATTTCGCTGAAAAATAATGAAAAAACCTGGTCAAAATGTCATTGTACTGCTTAAAAAACATAGAAATTTGAAAAAACTTCTCAAAAAGCGTCAATTCTTTGCAATTTGGGTGAAAAATAATGAAAAAAAACATTCAAAAACTTGAAAAAAATTCATCAAAAAGAGTAAATTTTTACGAATTTTTGATAAAAAATAATTGAAAAATTCGCCAAAAATGTTATTTTACTGCTTAAAAAACATGAAAATTTGAAAAACCCCTTTAAAAAAAGTCAATTTTTGGCATTTTAGATGAAACATATTGAAAAAAAAATGTTCAAAAACTTGAAAAAAAATCATCGAAAAGCGTAAATTTTTACGAATTTTGATGAAAAGTAACAGAAAAACCTGGTCAAAATGTCAACATGAAAATTTTCAAAAAAATCTTCAAAAACGTCAAAATTTACGAAATTTTCATAAAAAATACTGAAAAAATTTGACCAAAATGCCACTTTGCCGTTCAAAAAATTTGAAAATTCGAAAAAAATCTTTCAAAAAAACGTCAATTTTTAGCATTTTGAATGAAAAAGTAATAAGGAAAGCGTTCAATTTAAAAAATAATCATCAATAATGGTAAAAACCCCCGTTTAAAACATGATTTTACCGCTCAAAAATCACGAAAATTCGAAAAAAAGTTTCAAAAAAACAATTTTTGGCATTTTGGATGAAAAACGTTAAATCACTTGAAAAAAAAAATTTGTCAAATTCTAAATGAAACTCACATTGAAAATGTTATGTATTTCAACACTCAAAAACATGAAAATTTGAAAAAATCTTCCAAAAAATGTCAAATTTATTGCCTTTTGAATGTAAAATGTCGGAAAAAATCGATAAAAATGTGGAAAATTCATCAAAACACGTCAAGTTGTTTGCTTCATTATGAAAATTATATTCAAAACCTTTATTCAACTTGTCCAAAAAATCTGAAAAATCTGGAAAAAAAAGGTCTTTTGGCTTTTTTAAAACGCACAAAGTCGAAAAAAAGTAATTTTACAGCTCAACAAACGTAAAAAAGTGCAAAAAATCAGGTACACAATAATGAATAATTGATTGAAAAATACCATTATGGGGCTCAAAAAAAGTGAGAAAAAGATCAAAAAAGTAAAACTTTTCAAGAATGTTATTTTCAGTTTTCAAGATGTAGAATCATTTAGCGCTTCAAAAAGAAATGAATAATTCAAAAAAAAAAAATTCAAAAAACGTTAATTTTATATGCTGTAAAAATGAAAAAATCCTCTTTAAATAACATTAATTTTTCGCTTTCCACGTACAAAAAGACCCAATAAATAGTTCAAAATATCTAACTACCATAATTCGATAAATTATTTTAAAAAATATTCAAAATGAAATGAAATCAATAACAAAAATATCACCATAACCTAGATAGGCACCATTCAAGATATCTTTCCACAGATAAATAATACGTAAACGTGTATAAAATCGCATAATACTTCACCCCCTTCTCCTACATTACCTCTTCGTTAAAAAATTCATTTCAGAAAATCGCGTAACAATTCTCCATTTACACATTTCTAGGAAAAAATTAAAATAAAAAAAAAAACCTAGGTAGCGAAAACAAAGTAAAGAAAAACTCAGCAAAACTAAACACTACACAGAGATGCTATTCAATGGCGAAAAAAACAATCGATAAAGGTGTTTCAATGAAACCACCATAGATGGAGGGGTTTCGTAACATGAAATTAAACACAGCATTCATTAAAGTTTTGAAATAGAAAACAAAGTTCGAATATCATTCATTAAAAACAAATCCTCAACATTTGCACAAATTGAGTTCGTTCCTTATATTCGATATCGAATTACCATTCCCCTGTCTCTTTTTTTCGTTTTTCATTCGAACAAATACACCACAGAAGGAGAGAGAGAGAAAAAAAAACCAGAACGACGAATATCGCTGAGAATTATAATTCGTAGATTATTTTCACACAAGCACGATGCCGAATAAAAAATTCAGTGTTGTTTGAATTACGAGAGAAAAAATTTCTTTAAAATTTGAATTTATTCGCATCGGTAAGCATAATGGTAGCTTTATATCGAAAAACGCCAAATAGTATATTTATAAGTGTACGTTGGTTCGAGGTCATCGACAAGATGAACATTTGTTTAGAATCGATTTCCAGCGTAGTCTTTTTTTATCTTATACTATAACTATACGAATCAAACCACCTACTACAGTATTTCTTAACGGGGAAAATTTTCTTTCTCACACACAGAAACACGTATTACACGAGTACATACATAATCTACGACTATACAGATCATTATCGAAATATAACACGAGATTTATTTACAATCTTATAAAAATATTTTAATCTCAATACTTATGCTCAATTAAACGCTCGTAGCAACCGGCAAATTAATTTCAATTTAAAGAAAAAAAAAAAAAAAAATACGATAATGCGAAAATTTTCAACGTAAAAACACCACCAAATGGTACGAAAACTTCAAGGTTAAACTGGCAAAGACGCGGTTCAGTGTAAATATTTGTTCATGTGCGAAATTTTTCTACGAAAATCAACCGGAATATGGAAAACTGATATCAATACTACGTTAGCATCTTATAAGAGAAGATATACCTAGTTCTATGTATTTCTTCATAATTGGTTATTTTTTTCCTCCTTTATTAACCATTAACCAACCATATTCACCCACTTTTGAATAAAATAATCTGGCAGGGATGTCGACAAAAATTTTCAGATCATCGATGAGCAAAGTCTTTATTTCGATTTTTTTCACGTTGAAAAAGTTTCACCATTTTTAATCGTCATTTCGATGTACCAAAATGCCTATTTTTTGAGTTGATTATTAGCCTGGTTTTCTACGTGTATCATATTATCATCGAAAATCACGCCATTACGAGCCATCGAAGTACGGCAGGTGGAGGGAGGAGAATCAACGAAATCTATTTTGGTATCCTAAAATACAAATGAGATCATTTTTGCCATGTCAGATATTTATTCCTTTTTATCCCTCTCCCTCCCATCTAAAACTTGAAATCATTTACTCGGCTCAATACCGATCAAAATCTATCAAATTTGGTCAATCGGCTCAGTTTGACGGAGAATTAAGATATATACGGGTGAGGGTGGCCTCGGATCAAAATTCAGTTACACCCTGATTTAGGGGACGGGGTAACGAGGGGAATAAAATGGTCAAAATTATTCATACCTAAACTAATCGATAGAGAATTAAAATTTGCATCACATATCAAAAAATCAGCTCGCTACGTCAATTAGGAGGGGAGATATGAGGGGTTTTCCCTTTTTTGACCTTGAAAAAAAACTGTTCCTCCTCTATCTTCTCTTCAAATTGAGGTAAGAAGTTGAAATTTAGCATGCATAATAAATTATTGCACATTTAATAGGAATCCTACAAGCACCTTAGGGAGGTTTCAACCCTTCACAGCCTCAAAAATGTAGTTTTTTTGTCGGTTTTTCTGATTTTTAGCCCAATTTTCTACGTCATATTGTCAACGAAAATCAGGCTATTTCGGTACATTGATTTACGATGGTACAGGGGGGAGGGGGATATCATCAAAAATCGTCTCGGGGTTCTAGAAGACCATCACAACCATTTTTGGGCACGTCAGATTTGTAATTTCTATTTTTCCCCGAAACTAAAAATCATTTTCTCAGCTCGATACCGACCAAAATCGATCAAATTTGAGAAATAAGCTCAAATTGGCAGCGAATTTCATATTTTACAAATAGGGATAACTTCCGGTCAAAATTCAGTTGTGCCTAAATTCGGGGGAGGAGGTACTGAGGGGCTTGAATAGCCAAAGTTTCACTTTTTTGACCCACTTGATAGAGAATCAAAAGTTGTGTAACATATCCAAAAATCAGCTCCCTGCATCAATTAGGAGGGAAGAAATGAAGGTTTTACCCTTATTCTGACCTTCAAAAGCGGCTGTTCCAAACGTATCTCTCCTCCAAATTGAGTGAGGAGGTTGAAATTTGGCATGTACATTTAGTAGCGGTCCTAGATGCGCCTTTTGGGAGTTTGAAGTTTTAAGCTCCCATTACGCCCCTTCACAGTTTCAAAAATGTATTTTTTTGGTCGGTTTCTTTTATTTTCAGCCTGATTGATTTTCTAAGTCATATTGTGAAAGAAAACGAGGCGTTCACGGTTCATCAACGTACAGTAGATGAGGGGGTATCATCAAAATCCGTTTTGGGGTGATAGAAGATCATTACCACCATTTTTGGTCATGCCAGATTCTCATTTCTTACTCCCCCTCCCCCTTACGAAATTAAAAATCATTTACTTAGCTCAATACCGACCAAAATTAATCAAATTTGGGAAATAGGCTTAGATTGACGGCGGATTTGATATTTTAGAGTGGGGTTGACCTCAGGTCAAAATTCAGTCAAGTCCAAATTTTGGACAGGAGGTTCTAAGGGGCAAAAATTGCCAAAATTGTTCCCATTTAAACCAATCAATATGCAATCCAAAGTTGCATAACATATCTAAAAATCAGCTCTCCAGGTCAATTATGAGGGGAGAAATGAGGATTTTCCCCCCGCTCTAGCTTTGAAAAACGGCTGTTCCATGCTTATCTCTTCTCAAAATTGATACTTTTCTGTACCCCTACCCCCGTCCATAATCAATAAAAAACATCGCAGTGCTTCTTTTTCTATTCCATAAATGAGCTATTGGCATATCTCTTTTACATTTTTCGAAAATCAGCCTCAAAAAACGACGAACTTCCGTACTTTTTTTATTTTTGTTGGGTTCGTACCTTTGTACACTAAAAATATCACCTGAAGTTCGAAGACAGGGGCAATATACCCCAACTAGCCTTTTTCTTAATGGTTCTATAAACAGGCTTTCTACCTACCTATTTGTATCAGTTTTCGTAACATAATAATAATAATAATTGTCGACTAAAATCATAAATCTGAGTGGAAGAAGTGAAGCGAAGAATCATATAATAACTATCATTTTCTGAAATGAAGTAAATTTTATGAAACAAAATTCACCTAAAGAAGTCCTACCATAAAAAATTTATCCACACGAGATCAAAATTACAAGAATCTAAAGATACTTTGGTCATAGGATCAAAATCATAGAGAAATGCTTGTGCTGAACTGAAAAAGATACACAATAACAAATTGATAAAGGTAGCAAATCGTTTTTTAAAAGTGATTTCTTATTGAAAATTTATTCTAAAATCTTTTTTTATTTGTTCGGTCAAGTTTCCATTTAAGGTGAAATTTGAAATTTTTCAAAAAATTCGGTTATCGTTGTTTTATTTAGTTTACATTCAATTTTACTAATTTTCGTAACTGAAATTCACAGATATAACCCTCAATCTCCCCCCCCCCGCCCTACCACCACACAAAACGATATTCATATAACAAAAGTTATTCGCCATGTTTGATAATAACGTTTAGATTTCAATTTCAAGTAACAAAAGTTATAAAATATCAGATATTGCAGATGAGAAATATATCATCACACTTCACAAAATAAATAAATTCAAATTTTTATTGAAAATTTGCTCAAATAAACAAATTTTAAATTAAAATTAACAGATAAAAAAAAAAAAATCTCGTGAGTTCTTCGGTTACCCAACACACCTGTATCGAATTGAATAAGCTTAGTAATTTTTATCGCCTTTCGATAATATTAAAATACTATTAAATTTTTCCAAAAATACCCAACTAACACATTAGATCTGTTCATTCCACGTATGAAAAATTTTTCGAAATTTTTTCAAAATGAAACAGACACATTCTAACAAAACACGAATATCTAAATTCATCTCGTTCAACGTATACAAACCAGCTCAAAGAAAATATTTCTTATCACTCCTCCTTCCCTGTTCTTTTCTACTATCGCAAGACCTACGTGTACGTGTCATCATCACTCAATAAACACCTCGTCACTATCGTACAAGAGCTTCACCATCAAAAAGAAGCAGGTCGTCTTGAAACACCACAAGAGCACAGTTTGAGAAGTTCTTTATCCATTTTAACCGAACATAATAGAATGTTTATCGATTTACTCGGAACACTCGATTTGCTTTTTCGGGTATTTTTTTTTTTTTTTCGCCCCTCTTTCATTCGATCGAATATGGATTCTTGATATTGAATGAAAAGTACTTCTTAATGGTGTTTGCATATTTAATTCATCGATACAGGTGCCGATGCCGACGTCGATGTCGTGTTGAAGTATCTATGTATCTACCTAACCTAAGCTATAGTTGGAAAAAAAAAATGAATAAGATTATGAATTCAGATATGTTTAAGTATCTACACGTACATGTACATACAAAATGATGGATATTGAGTAACGTAGGTAAGTAAGCTTCTTCGAGACGATTGTTAGACCAATAAAGAAAGGTATAGGCTCAAGATAAGGTATATATGTACCTATGTACCTATGAGAGAATTTACATTATTGAATATTGATAAGTAATGTCATTAATATCGATTCTTAAATGACCACTTATCAATATAGATAGGGGTTTAAATTAATGATATTTATACGTAAGGAAGGCATATCTATCTATCTATCGATCAACAGCAAAGTATAGAATACAAATGACATTTCATACAGTCACAATACATATATGCATATCCAATACAACACTCTACACTTATACAGCTCAAAAGCTCCATCAAGCTTAGTATTTCAAGATCATGACGCAGGAATACGAAAATACATACATACACCAGTCATATATGTACATAAACTCTGCACCAGGTACACATACGACTGACAGGTAGATTACAAAATGAGGCCCCCAAATAACCATGTGCTACCTTAGGAGTGTACTATGCGGTATCGTTTACCTTCGCAAACAGAGCCTTGCTGCATCAGTCCCCAGAGCATATCGGTGCAATTGTGGCAGTATGTCGGCCGGTGGAAGGTTTTTTTGACGAAGCTGTGACCAAGATTAGTGGGAATTTCCACAGCCGCCATATTGTTCCCCGGCCACCGATCACGGCTTCTTTTACGCCAGATTTTCTTCTCAGCAGCCTGGATATTGCGACTCTCTCAACGAGAATAGGCCCGCAGCGCCGGCATTTTCGGGCTCCGGCGCTATTCAGCTTCTTTTTGGTCGGATACCGTTGAAAAAAAAACTGTACAGCACGGAGCTTCAACCAGCCGCTACGTTATTTCGAAGACATTAAATTCCAACATAACGAAAGAGAAATTTGCAACTCGGCCGCGACGTTTACCAATCTAAAATTCCGTCTTCGGGGCAGAATTTTAAACGTTTTGACATTTTTCACATTTCAACGGCGACCACGACCACGACGACGACGGCGATGACGACGAAGACGAACAAGAAGGCCACCACCAGCAGCAGCAAACCGACCACAACAACGACGATTTACTATGAAACAACTCGAAAAGCATCATCATTTTTTCGAACGCTTACCAGACGGCATGACGCGATCATTACATAAACGAAACACGAATTTCATCTCTTACATTTGCTAAGATTTTATTTCGAACAGCCAGAGACAGAGCAAAAAAAAAAAAAAAAAAAACAAAAACCAAAAAAATTAAATAAAATAAATTACAACTTTTTCTTTTTGTTTTTTCTTTCTTCTTTTTTTTTCTTT
>FIZR01010695.1:22253-51666 GCA_900060175.1 Ferrisia virgata
CCCGCAAAAAAAAAAAAAAAAAAAAAAAAAAAATAACAAATATATAGGCCAACAGCGCGTTTAGCGAGACCAGAACAGTTACACACTATGCTCACAATTACCCAGTTTTTTAGGCGCAACGAAAATTTGCGTTCGAACTGAGTACTCAAAGCGCAACTTGTTCGCGCACACTAAAAGCCATCTCCTCTGACGTAAAACTTTTGCACCGGGAAACGGATCGCTAAAATATTCCGGACCTATGCTTTGTGGATTAGCAACTGGAATACAGCTTTTTCAAATGTATTCGCCGCGTAAATTTACTTCCAAAAAATTTCACCATGTTTTTTTCCCACCTCTACCTTCGCTTCTCGTCGTGTCCATTCTTCTCTTATGTTCTTTCTTTTTTCGGCGTATTTTACTCGCTAGTATACTTTTCCATGTATACTCTACGAAGCCTAGGTACTATATGTATTTTTTTTGCAATGTGTGTGTGTGTGTCTGTGTGTGTGAGGGTAAAATGTATTAAAAAAAAAAAAAAAAAAAAAAAAAAAAAAAAAAAAAACGTGGCTACGACCGTGTCTCTCTATACACATATAATAGGTAAGGTACCCAGTACTTATACCATACCATGTACGTATGTATATACTACGACCGAAGGAAACCAAAAGAAGGAAAAAATAAAAATAAAAAAAACCACGCGTACGATACTCACTCGGATCAACTTATGTGTGTGTGTGTGTGTGTATATGGCTGGCCGCGAAGTTGAATTTTTTCTTTTTTTTTTTTTCGAAAAAATTTTTTTTATAATTATTCCCACAACATGACGACGTGTATTATGTATATAGAAGCGCTGCTGTGTTGTAAAATATTTCATCGATTTCTATCGCACATACACCAGTCATTCGACCACGTATACTCCGGTGTTTACTTTATACTGTATCGCCGATGTTAAACCACATACCTATACCATGACGAATAATCAACTGCAACACGAGTTATAATAATCGTCAAAACAAAATTCTATACATATACCAAATGGGTATACCTATGTATTTTACCTATTAGCTGTGTAGCTCGTACTTACCTAGATATTATTGATACCAAGGTGCATGGTATAAAAACTCAACCCAAGTACGTACTATAATATCGCTGCATAGCTTTCGAATAATATTGTCCTCACAGTACATATGCAGGTCTACAAGGTAGGTAAATTGGTAGATAGATAGGTATTGTTTTTCATTAGTATATTTAAACCACTAGACACCTATATGGTGTTATTTTTACCATCATTAACGCACATGGTACCGCTTCCAACCTACACAATACATACAATAATTATAATACATTGTAACGTGCGTATTACATATATACATAGATATACTTACTTAGATAGATAAATACCTACCTACAGTGTATTTTTGTACGTACTACTGTATGTATGTAGGTAGGTAAGTAGTACAATACGTTTACGTATTGGTGCGACGAAGACGACGACGACTACGACGACGACAAGCGACATCGTAATTATGCTACAAAAACGACACTCGTCTATATGCCTCTTCGTCTTCAACGTAACGTCTCAAAGAGCCACGCAATCGTCCTTACGAGCTTGTTTATTTTTCATTATATGGTATATCATTCGCGTACAACTAGAAAAAAAAAAAAGAAAAAGAAAAAGAAGAATAAATAAAAACCGAGAGAAAAACTCCGTTATCACTCACTCGAATATATCGCAATTGAAACTTATTAAAAATTTCACCCGAAACAAAATTATACTTATTCTTACACCGCCACCATCGTCGAAAAAATACAGCAATTAAATTTTTTCTTAATTAGTTTTTCATTTCGATATGAAAAAGTGAAAAAAATTAAAAACTTCATCGTTTTTCAATCTCGTCGCTTAGACGGTAGGTTTTTTTTAGTCTAATTTTCCATGTCGTACTGTCAACGCGAACCACGCTATTACAGTTTATCGAGCAATGGCGGATGAGGTGGTTATGGGGGGGGGGAGCGTATCAACAAAATTCGTTTTAGGGTCCTAGAAGACCATCAGGGTGAGAAAAAAGCACATCTAGGGCCCCAACTAAATGTACATACCAAATTTCAACTTGCTGGCTCAATTCGGTGAGCAGATAGGGGAGAGCAACAACCCTTTTTCAAGGTTAAAAAGGGTTACCCCCCTATTCCCCCTCTTAATTGACCTAAGAAGTTGATTTTTCATTGCATACTTTTTCTTGTCGAAAGGCAGAGATTTTAAGTGAAATGAATTTCGCGTTATTTTCTCGTTTTAGGGTTGCAAATGAAAAATAATTAGGCATATTTCAAGGAATAATGTTTATTTGAAGTAATAGAACAGTTGAATATCGGAATTTTTGCCATTTTTAAGAAATTTTCAGCCATGTTGGTTCCGTTGGAAGTTTCTAACTGAACGGAATTCGATGAATTTTGGATATGTTGTAGAAAATAGTACCCCTCGACAAGTGTACAGAGCTCTATTTTGAATTTTTTACTTTAAATCAAAATTATTTTAGTTTGAAGAGACTCAGAAAAAGAAGTGCTATCGTTTAGTATAATAATATTCTTACTAGTTGTGGAAAATCAAAAAAGGGCTTTGTACACGTGTTTGTAGGGGGGGGGGGTACCGTTTTTTACAAAATATCCAAAATTCATTGAATTCCGTTCAGTTTTTTCCGAGAAATCCTGCAAAACAACATGGCTGAAATTTCTTAAAAATGGTTAAAATTCCGATTGAGCACCTTTTCAAATGGATTCAATCGTTCCATTATTTCAAATTAACATTATTCTTTGTATTTGGCTCAATTATTTTTCATAAGCAACCCTCAAACGAGAAAAAATAGAAAAATTTATTTGCCAAAAAAATACTACCTTCGAGATCGGGTATGCTACCTTTGCAACGCGAAGTCCCACCTTAAGAAGGTTTTTAGTCATGTCAGATACATATTTATTTTTATTTTTTTTTAAATTCTTTTTCCCAAACATTAAAATCATTTACTCCGCTCGATACCGGCGGAAATCGCTCCAATTCGATAAATCAACTCAATTTGGCAGCGGATTAGATATATATGAGTAGGATTGACCTTGGGTTAAAATTCAGTTTTGCCCCAAATGAGGGGAGGGGGTGCTGAGGGGTAAAAAAGACAAAAATTGCCCCTTTTTAAGTCAATTGATGGACAATCAAAAGTTGTATCACATATGCAAAAATCAAACTCCCAAGTCAATTAGAAGGGGAGATATTGGGGTTTTCCCCATTTTTGAGCTTGAAAAAGGACTGCACCCTTCCTATCTCCTCATCAAATTGAGTAGAAAGTTTAAATTTGGTATGTACATTTAGTCAGAGCCCTAGATGTGCCTTTTGGGGGTTGCAATTTTTTAGCTCCATTGCACTCCCTTACAGCCTCCAAAAAGTGGTTTTTTGATGGACTTTACTCATTTTTTGAGTTTGTTTCTCACATAACTCCCCTCCAAATTGAGCTAGGAACTTGAAATCAGGTATGTACATTTAGTAGGGGCCGTAGATGGGCATTTTGAGGGTCTCGACTTTTCAGCCCCATTTCACCCCATCACAGCCCCAAATATGTTGTTTTTTAGTCGTTTTCTCTTAACTTTTGAGTTTGTTCGTCGCATAACTCCCCTCCAAATTGAGCTAGGAAATTGAATTTAGGTATGCTCTGAATGTACTTTTTGGAGGTTTCAACTTTTCAGCCATATTTCATCCCCTCACAGCGCAAAACAAAAAAGGGTTTTTGGTCGTTTTTTCTGTATTATTTGATTTTATTCTTCGCATAATTCTCCTCCAAATTAGGCTAGCAACTTAAAATTAGGAATGTACATTCCGGAGGAACCTTAGATGAGCCTTTGGGGGTCTTGACTTTTCAGCTTCCTTGCACCTCCTCACATCCTCAAAAATACAGTTCTTGGTCGTTTTTTCTCGTCTGTAACTCCCCTCCAAATTGAGCTAGGATGTTGGAATTGGGTATGTCCCATCTGTGGGGACCCTTGATGTGTCTTTTGGGTGTTTTGACCTTGTAGCTCCATGAAACCCTTCCTACCCGCAATGCTGATTAAGAAAACAGCATCGCTTCGTAATTCTCATGATTGTGATATGTTACGAAAATCAGGCTGAAAAAGCATCGCAAGGCGATGCTTTTTTTTTCAACTTGTATATTTTTAATAAAGTGTAAATATACACGAATAAATTAATGTTAATTACGCAGCTTAAATAACGTTAATTACATTTAATATATAGCTGCCAACCCACTATATTAAATGTTGATTTTGATGTATTTTTTTCTCTCCTTTTCTCTTTTTCAAAGTGACCTGAAAATACTTCCTACATCAATTTTTTACACCCTACGCCCACTTGATAGAGGGACTTATTATACGGTTCAAGTACTCGGTTAAAATCTGTTAAGATGTACACAATAGCCGGTCCCAAGAATATACTTACATCGCCCACTTTGAAAAATATTCCATAGAGGTTCGGCCAGAACGATGAAAAATTTCAGCTCGAAAAAAATTTTAACTGGGCAATTCATGAGCCGTATTTTACAAGCAGTAGGTGTTTAAAATTATCCACTGAAACGTTCCACCGAAATAACTGACCACAGATTTGAGTTCAGAAGATCAAAAACTCAACAGTACGCATCCCTTGCAATAAGTTTGATTAACGAATTCGTGATCGAGAATTGAAAAATCAAAAGGCTACTTACTACCTAAAGTTAAGAATAGGTGATTTGGTCCTGTTCACGGGATTTGAAAATTATCATGGAACGTAATTGGGGGAACCCAAAACAAATTTTCGAGCGTAAAAACCACCTCCTCCCGTTCCGCCTACCCACCACCACGACTATAGCGAAAAAACGCTTTTTTTTCATTGAAAAATCGTCTCAAAAGTGCGTTTATGCCAAACAATTGATACAAGCTTTAATGTGCAGGGGAAAGGAGGAACTATATACTAGAATTTTTTCTAAATTTTTCAGCGAATAAGAGAAGAGATATGAACAAAAGAAAATTTTAAACTTTTATTACAAAAAAACACCAGTATGTAAAATTTTATTTGTTCAAAATATGTGTTTTAATGAGTATTTACTCCCAGAATATCATTTTTCACGTTTTGAGTGATGCGTCATGGCAAAAAATGCAAAAAACCTTCGAAAATACGTGTTTCTCGCGTTTTCTCTTCAACAGTTGGCAATACCAGAAAAATGGTCGTATCATAAATTATTCTACGTAAAATGTCTTAGGTCAAATTTTAAGACAAAAATACAGTTGTTTTTACAAATACATTATAACACAATTCAATTTCCAATGAAAAAAATTGAAGACTTTTCATGTTAGCTTTTAATTATCTCTGCCCGTTTGCTGAATTTTTGTTGGAGAATTGTTCCAAAAAACGGTTTTAATGTTGGGTCACTATTTTAATAGACTAACTTAGACCTGGGTTCAAATTTTCGATGCACAAAAAATTTAACTTATTAGTTTAAAATACATACAGCCGAGCAGAGCGAGGGGAAAGATTTTGGAAAAAGATTACGTTTTTAATCATCAAAAACTCCATTTTCGAGATATTTGAGTCATTTGCACAATTTTTTGGACAGTCTTATTTTATACAAAAATTTCCGCCGCCAATCTAATCCTTTTTATCAAATTTAATAAATTTTTTTAGTCATGGAGGAAAAAATAAAAATCTTACACGGGCAAAAATAGTTGTAATGGTCTTCCAAGACTCCAAGTCGGTTTTCAATGATATCCTCCCTTCTCTTCCGCCGTAGATGAACGGACCGAAAGGCTAAAAATAAGAAAAACTGATTAAAAAAGACATTTTTGGGGCTGCGAAGGAGCGCAGTGAGAGCTAAAAAAATGAAACCGCCAAAAGGCATATCTAAGACCGTCCACTAAATGCACATGCTAAATTTCAACCTCGCAACTCAATTGGAAGAAGGGATACGCGTAGAACAGCCGTTTTCAAGGTCAGAACGCAGGAAAATCCATCATTTCTCCCCTCTTAATTAACCTAGAAGGCTGTTTTATTTTATCATACAACTTTTAATTCTTTACCGATTGGTTTAGGAACGAACAATTTTGGCCAGTTTAGCCTCTTGGCACCCCCTCTGCTAAATTGAGATATGACTGAATTTTGGCGTCAGGTCATTCGTACTCAAAAATAACTAATCTGCCGACAATTTAAGTTTGCTGTTCAAATTCGACCAATCTTGGTCGGTATCGAGCCGAGCAAATGATTTTTAGCTTCAGGGGAGGGGGAAGAATGAAATAAACGGAATAAATATTTGACATGATCAAAAATGATCTCAATGGTGTTCTGAGACCCTGAAACGAATTTTGTTAATAATACTCCCCCCATGGGTTGTAGATTCATAATTTGTAATACCCTATTTTTCCCTGACAACGTGACATAGAAAATCAGGCTAAAAGTTTATTGAAAAATGGATGAAATTGATTTCTGAAGCTTGAAGATGTCTTAAATCTCACAATTTTAGATTTATGTCTCATTTCTTCACAAAACACCATAAGTCATGGATGGTCGACCTGCAACGCTACACCAGGTGAGGGGTTACTATTAATTGAATAATTCGTTTTGGAATTTTAAAAGACCATAGAAACAATTTTTCAGCACATAAGATGTTTTTTTTTTATTTTCAATTTTGACCATTAGATTTAAATTATAACCCCGGGTCAAAATTTGGTCAAGTTCAAAATTGGAGAAAGAGGTGCTTATGAAGGGTAAAAATCAAAAAAATAGTTCATTTTCAGACCGATCGTTACATAATCAAAAACTGTATAACACATTCAAAACTTAACCTCACATGAGAATCAGAAGGAGAGATATGAGACGTTCCTTTTTTTTGACCTCGAAAAAAGTTGATCTGGCGTCAATCTTAGCCGATAGCTTTGAATGTCCTTTTTGGGGTGTTTAGAGGTTTTAGTTCCATTGCAACCTCTTACAGTTCCGAAAAGTAGAGGTTTTTGTACGTTTATCAAGCCGTTCTATAGCTCGTTCTCCGCGTAATTCTTCCCCAAATTCCGTACATAGATTTGTCAGAGTTCCAACACACATGTTTTTCGAAGGTTTCAACTTTTCAGCTCTATTTCACCTGTTTACAATCCCGAAAAAAAAAAAGATATTCAGACGGCTTTTACTGGTTTCTCATAACTTTTTTCATGTCATAAGTGCAACAATTCACACAACTTCGAGGTAAAAGCTCCTCAATATTTACCAGGTGGAATACCATTTCAGCTTTTTGAGCAATCATTCCCATAAAAATGTATTCATTCCTATAAAAGTGAAATCTGCGATTCATCAATTTCGTTTGCATTACCTGGAAACTACACTTCTTTTTGATCGATTCTCAAGAACTCCCTTTTCTTCTAACTGCGTTTAACTTTAAGGAGAAAACAAACAAAATAAATTAAGTAATTCATATATCACACTCAACAAGTAAAATTATCTTTAATTTGGCTTACTTCCAAAAAGTTTGAAAATTCACTTCCAATAAACCAATAAATGAACAATCACTTTGTTCTCTTCTTATTGCGTCAGAAACTCTTACATCAAATATACTCAAAAATGATCAGAACGGACTAAATTTGGACCCTTAGAACCGAAGATCTTGTATACGTAGATGCACCCAGTTCAAATTTTCGATAATTACGTAGCACTTAAGTAAGAGTGTAATAACTTGAATGAGAATCGGTAGTGCCGGACACCAAAATTGAATGGAAAAATAAACCAGAACATTTCTGTAACATTCATCCCATTTCATCTACAAAAAAAAAAAAGAAGAATAAAATAATTTCGTTTGCCTACAATCTATTAGGGAATATGAGAATTTGAGCAGAATGTTTTGAAACGTACCATAGTTACTTTTAGGCTTGTTGCATCAATAATGTAATCAATTAAATTGGCAATCAAATGAAGAAAAGATGAAAGGAAAAATACCATTAAAAATAATTTATACGGAATGCAATTTGATTAATAATACCGCTTTGGTTACGATTTGAATTTTAATCCGATTAGTTGTATCTAATAGCGTACAAATATGTAGGAGGAATTTGAAACAAAGCAACTGAAACGTTAATAATGTAGTATGATTCACAAGTAGGAAAAGATTGGCTGAATATCACTCACATTCAAGACTAATTAAGCATTTAATAGGTGAAATTCACCCCTTGTCGCTGTACGCATTATATAAACGATTTATATTAGAAATGACAGCATATGTATATGCATATGACATCCCTCTCATATTTACTACACAGGTACTCTTGGTAGTGGAAAATCACACACTGGTGCCTTCTATAACGACCAGCTTTTGTATCTAAATCGATAGGATGGTATTTTTTTTTTTTTTTTTTTTTTTTTTAATTTTACGGCTGAAAAAAAAAATTTTTTTGTTTTTAATTATACGGCTGAAAAAAAAAATAGAGAATACATTTTTACAACTGACCTCGTGAACCAGGTCACTATAGGTAACCAAAGAATGGCATTTAATACAAAAAGTACATTTACACAATTGTACAGTTGAAGGAAATTTATATAGGTACACGGAGGTTTGCTCTGGGTGAGTAACTTCGTTAAAATGCCAAAATTAGGTATTACGTTTGGTAAATGACTACTCACAAAATTGGTACAGCGCAAACGCAAAACATATACGTATACAACACACACATAAAAGAGAGGAATAAGAACACAGAAGAGGCTGATCGCATTCAAATAATTTCGTTTGCCTACAGTGGCAAGCGTGTGTTTGTATGAGGCGAATGTGCGTTAGTATAAGTGTATATCTGTGTGCACATCCTTTGGGCCAATGAAAAGATGAAATGAGGGAGATCTCGTACGTGAGAAGTGAGAACGACGATACTTTCGAAGCAGCGAAGAGAGCAGAGAGAGAAAACCCCTTTACGGTTATTTAACCCTTCCCCTCAGAATAAATCGGCGCCTGAAGTTTCCAAATTCTTGCCAGTAAGCAAACGGCGGATAGGGTAAGCAGAGTGCCAAGTGTCAATGAAAAACATCACAAAATGAGCTTTTCACGAGAAAATGTGTTCATTAAAGAACCGCATACTACGTTTTTCGCGAAGCAAAGGCCAAAAAAAATATTGCCTACCTTTACTCACATGCTTAGCTTCATTTCCTTATGATTAAATTAAATTCGCTACGCGTGTCAACCGAGATGTCAACCAAGAAAATTTAACATTTGACACAGCGTAGCAGTTTAGATCGTTGCTCCGTATACATTTAAAATTAAATAGTCGCCAAAAATTCAACGAAAATTCACTCAACTTCGTTCTTCGATTATTACGGTTAGAAACATCACCTTAAAACGGAAAAATTGCACGGAACTATTCAGAAGCTCAACACATCATCATTCCCACATTAGTCGACGAGGTATTATGAACCAGGTATCTAAGAATCTTACCAAAGTACTCCTCAGATTTTCAACAGTTACTGTACTCAAAGAACAATTCCAATGATTTATCCTGAAACCTGATAAAACTGATTATCTCATCACGCTGGAAAATACATCAATACTATAAACGAAAAGCAATATGGCTAAGCAAAATATAATCATACTAATTGACTGGATCAGGAGTTCATATCTTCAAATCTCACGAGATAAGCTTTGCCTGATACGCCACTCATATACAATTTTCTAGATCAATTCTTCAAGAAATATTAGAACCTGGGTTCTTGAGAGCTGTAACTGTATGTTCTTTTTAATTTTTATGGAAGATAGTAGATTTATAGGATGAGTAATGAATAATGACTTGAGTACAATTTGTAAAGAAATTCTATTACGCTTACCTGACCGATTACGATTCAAATGATCCCAAAAAATAACCATAACGACTCCTATTTTCGTTTTAATTTCTTCACAAAAGTTCATCAGTAATCAAAATTAAAAGTACATAAGTATCAAAAAGAATGAAGAGATCAAAAATTATGGATCAAATCGATCAAATTCCTAAGCAAAACCTTTTCCTTTTTTGTCGATTTGGTATATTGTCGTTATCACGCGATATTTGTTAGGAACCTTCTTTTTTACCTACTTTTTATTTTTTATTCTTGTACCAACCCGTTTGAACGAAACTTGCATTCGTATCAATTTAAAATTGATAAGAGACGGAAATTAATTAAAAAGTGAAAAAGAATGAAATAAAGTTAATGAAAATTCGTAATTAATTTTTATTTAGTTTCTTTTAGAACAAATAAAATTCAATGTTTTGTGTTGCATAAATCCAAATTCGGAAATATTTTTCACCGTTGAAAACTTCCTTCAAAACTTTTTCGTCGTCATATACTGTTTTGTAATTAAAATTTTTGTACTTCATCACAAATGGCTGAAAGTAACGGAACATCTCAAAATGAAGCCGATGAATTGAACGAATTGTTACAAAGCGCTCTCGATGATTTTGACAAATGTCCTTCAACATCATCAGAACCTGTTGAGACAATTGTTAAAAAAGCACCACAAAAGAAGGTAGATCCTGCAGAAAATTTTGAACAAAAATTCAAGGATTTATTACTAAATGACGTGGATGAAAGTGACTTTGCAAATAAAATGACCGGTTTGTTACAAGAATTTCAAAATGAAGCCTCAAAGTCAGATGGTAAGGATGTAGAGGTCGCAGATGAAGGAGGGGATGCTGTGTCAGAAGCCGTAAAATCGCTTGTTGAAAATATTGAAGAAATAAAAGAATCCATGGGTCCGGATCAATTTTTAAATAATTTAGATTTCGGTGATTTCAAGAATGAAGGTGTATTTCCGGTTATGGAACAGATGTTTCAAATGATCATGAGTAAAGAAGTCTTGTATCCGAGTTTGGTTGCCGTTAGAGATAAATATCCATCTTGGCTTCAAGAAAATAGATGTAAAATTAGCGCTGAAGAAAGTGAACGTTACGATAAGCAGTATAAAATAATCGACAGAATATGCGTCTTGTTCGAGAATGAAAATGATTCGGATCCTGAAGATATTAAACAAAAACGATTCGTAGAATTGCTGGCTTTACTTCAAGAGATGACTGAACTTGGACAGCCCCCCAAAGACTTCTCCGAATCTTTACCGTCAGTTCCGATGAATAGTAATCTTTTTAATTCGTTACCTTCAGACATGGAACCGAACAACTGCAATATGATGTGATACTTTGTTATTTTTTATTCATCATTGGTATATTTGAAATCAATTTTTAAAATTATTTTTATACATGTAGAGTTTACTTTATTAGTTTTCTTTTTTATGCTATTTAAGAAATTACCGAATTTATTTATTGTTGATTGGTTTCATTGGTTAGGAATTAGAGGGCTATATAATTACAGTATTACTGAGCGTTAGCGATTACACTGCTGCTATTGTAAATTTTGAAGAATGAAAATTAAATAATTTGTTTATTGTTCGTTTTCACCATGTAGTGTTTGATTAAATTCTCCTTTCATTTATTTCAATTTTCGCTCTCATTCTTCAACTCTTCCACTGGCTATCTGCATCTGCATTCTGAAATCATGAGGAATTACGAATTGTCCAATAGTTGATTCATGAGAAGTACTCAAGTACATCAGATTCATTGATCTTGATCATGAATTATTCCTGAATCTTGATCTTCATCGAGACATTGATATTGAATCGTGCTGCGATTCTTCATTCACAGAACATTAACGGATAAAAGAAAAATGTTATATGAACTTTATTAGCTACCTAATAACTATTTTTTTTAATTAATCAGTTTATTAATATTTGAAAAGCAAAAGATGCAAACGAATTATCCATTCGACATTATTCATTACTAAAGAGTTCCACAATTTTTTTTAAGGAACCACGCCTCCTATTATGCTTATGTGAAACTACTTGCGCCTTTCATTAGAAAAGGGTGCAGGACCAACACTCCAACAGGAGAGAGTTTCGAAATTTAAATTGACGATTACTTTAAATTGCGGGAAGTGATCAATTTCGTTTTTGAAATTTGTGTTAATGATGGAGTCATTAATACATATTCCAAAAATCAAACTAATTGGTTTTCGCAATTTAGCGCAATTATAATTTAAGATTTCAAAACTTTCTCTGAAAATAAACACATATTAATACCTTTTTTTCATAACGGTGCACACCTACAAACCTGTGGCCTGTCATAAGAAAACAGTATTAGTGTTTCTTTCTATTCAAGAGTTAGTTTTCAAATTTAAAACTACAGTTACTTCAAATTGCGTGAACCGATTAATTTAATTTTTGGAACACGTATTAATGACTCCACAAGTAACACAAAATTCCAAAAGTCAAATTGATCGATTCATGAAATTCAAAGTAATTGTCATTTAAACATTTCAAATTTCAATACTCACTCTTGTGAAAAATAGACACGAATACCCTTTCCTTATGACAGGGCGCGCTTGATTATAGCAAAGTTGAACTTTGTAACACCCACCTGATCAAAAAAAGACTTTTGGCTTTATTTTTATTTACATAATAATGTCTTTTGTAGAAAAATTCTGAGGCTATGTAAAATAAGTTTAAATTTTTTCCAATTTTTTAATTCTTTTTTTCTAACTTTTGAATTATGATTTCCTAATTTTGTCTTCTTCTTTCAAGTCTTCTTTTCTTTACTTTCTTCTCTCGTTCAATTTTTTTTTTAATAAATAAACTCTCATAGATTACTTATCACCGTCATATTTTTTCACTATATTTTGTGCCTAGAATAAGTAGTGTTGTTTCTTTTCCAAGTTGGAAAATTCCTTTAATTTTTTGTTACTTACTCTCCTTTAATGAAATTCAACGAAGAATTACATTATGAGTTCTTTACAACCTACCGGAAGCGCTACAGGTAACTTTTCTTGTAGTTCAACTCAAAAAATTGTAAATTTATGTTCGATCTAAATAAAATTTTTCAGGAAATCCGCGCAACAAAACAGCGTTGGCCCCAGGGCGATCACTGATGGACTGGGTACGGTTGTGCAATTCAGGAAAAGATATGAGCGGCACTCAAGGGTCCATATTGAATGTTAGTCTTGAACAGTTGAAGAAACATAACAAGCGAACTGATGCTTGGCTGGCAATTAGAGGTACAATTAAATTTCGATCAGTAACAAAACATTTTTTGATAACATTTTCATTCTAGGTATTGTGTATAACATAACGGAGTACATGACTTTTCATCCTGGAGGCGAAGATGAACTGATGCGAGGAGTAGGCACTGATGCTACCAAATTATTCAATAATGTAATTTATAAAATTATCAGAAATTACGTTATTGACGAATAAATTTTATCGCAAAGTTCTGTTTTAGGTTCATCCTTGGGTTAATTATGAATCATTATTAAAATCTTGTATCGTTGGAAGACTGAAAACCATGGGATCAACATCTAACGCAGAGTGGACTGAAACTATAGAGAGGCCGATCAATGATCGCGTTTCGAGCTTACAATTGCAATTACCAAATAATAAAATACAAAGTTTGTATAATTTTGTCAATGTTATAAACTTCAGTTGAAGCTCTTTGATATTTAATATGAACTTGTTTTATGTAGGCGATGAGGGTTCTAATAAACGTGTCTTCAAAACGGATTGGTTTCAACAAGCTAGCACATTAACGTTAATTTTTTATTTAAAAACGAATTCTTCGGGGTTGACACCACCTCCTCAAGTAAACGATTAATTAATTTTAATCATAAAAAGTTTTAAAATTACAAACTATTCTCTATCCTAGGTTTCGCTTACTTTGATAAAAAATAAACAATTGCGAGTAAGTATTGAGAAAGAAATAAGCGTATACGAATTAGAAGAAGAAGTTCGATGGCCTTGCTACCTAAAAGTTCATCAAACCGTAGCGGAAATCAAATTTGCCAAAAATTCGCCGAAATTGTGGCCAACTTTTGGTAAAAAACTGAATGAAATGGAACCAGAGACTGACACGTCGGAATTTAGCAAAATGAAAATTGTACACGTTTCATCCATAACTCACGATACCAAGTTGATTGCGTTGCAGTACGCTGAACCAATGCTTCATCACATTCACGTTGGCCACCACATTCAAATTAAGGATAATATCAATGGTAATTTTTTCAACTTATATCATGTTGTAAAAGGAGATCATTTAATTAATTAAAAATTTTTATTCACAGACGAAGAAGTCTGCCGGTCATATACACCAGTTTCATTTTTAATCAAAAATTCAAATCTCATTTTTGAACTGCCTACTTTGTATTTTCTCATTAAGGAGTATAATAGTGGCAAGCTTAGTCGTAAACTATGTTCGACAAATGTGGGTGATAAAATAAATATGAGTTGTCCTCGTGGAACATTCAATAGTATCGTATTGAAGAAACGTATGAAGCTGATTTTATTTGCTGCTGGTACGGGTATAACGCCAATGACCTCTTTGATTGCATGGACATTGAATACAACCAGAATAAGCATTAAATTAGTATACTTTAATAAGACTGAAAACGACATTTTGTGGAGGAAGCAGTTTGATAAGTTGGCAGCTGAAAATCCTAGGTATTTTTTCTTTAAGATCTGTTTATTAAAAAAAAAACAAATTGAAACTAATCTGATTTTGTGGTCGCAGATTTTTGGTTACTCATATACTTTCTCAACCATCTTCGACATGGACAGGAGAAAAAGGTTTAGTATCGTTGAATTTAGTGAAATCTTTGTTAACATCTCCTGTATCAGAAATATTCATTTGTTTTTGCGGTCCTCCTGTATTTAATGATTTATGCGCCGAGTAAGTCAATTACCTTCAGTTAAAAGCTAATAATATTAACTTGACGAATATTTATTGAATTTTTCAGTTACTTGAAGCAAAATAATTTTACAGACGATAGTTTTCACTGTTTTAGTGGATAGATGATCACACGACTGGACAAAAATCATATTGTTAACTTTTGACAATACGTCGATTTGTGTTTATAGTTAATAAGGCACATGCTTAATATTTTCCTTTTACAAGGAAACTAGTCGTGAACCAAGTTACCATGTAGATTAATTTATGCTTAGCTTACAATTATAAGTAGTAGTAAGTAAACTGAACAAATTAGAATTTTCGGATAATCTGGGTATTAGTTCAAGTGTTATTCCTGCATAAGCAATTTGTAACGAAGCAATATCACAATTTGCCTTGCACGATCATTTAGTTTTCAAATGAATTAGAAAACAACATATTGTGATAAGTATATTTTTGAAATATAGAATTTCTACTTAACACTTGATACAATTATTATTTGGAAACAATTAGAATGTTATACGAAATACACAACAAGTACATTGCTACAAAAACTATGCTTGAGCAGTGGTTTCTTGACTCTCAGCTGTAGCGTCTTCATCTTCATCGTCAGAGCTAACTACTTCTTCTTCTTCCAAGTATTCTTCAATTGGTATTAAGAACTTTTCCGGATGACCAGGAGATGTGATGAAACATCTGAAAAAATAATACAAAAAAGTAGTTTTCATCATATTAACGAGTGAATCTACGAATTTACCTGGTAATAAATCTATAATTTTCCATATTTTTTTTTCTTTTGGGTCCTTTGCTTCTAACATTTTCAACAACTTTTCGAAAATTATCCTCCAACTGGTGAATTTCCATCGTTAACTGAACAATTTTATTATTCAAATAATTTAAAAGTTTAAAAAACATCAAATAAGTATATACTAAAACAAAGACTTACATTCCCAACCTGTACGTCAACATAACCATAATCAAGTTCCAAATCATCTCGTTTGGCTTCATATTTTATACCGGCTTGTAAATCTTTCACCATCTGAACTAAATCGACTCCCAATTTTCCTAAAACGAAAAAAGCAATTAAGATGCATAATTCAACATCCACGAAAACAAATGCATATTGATAAGACCATCTTACCATTTTCTACAGCAGGAAACTTCTTTCTTAATAAACCTCTAATATTAACTAATTCTGTCATAATGTTAGGATGAGCAATAACGAATTGAAAATCTGGTAATTTGATTTTGCCTCTCTGATAAGAACATCAAAATTGATCACAACACACGAATACAAATAAAACAGTACAATATGGATGAGTTGTTCAAACCTTGATATTTTTGATAATTTCAATTCCTCCAGCTAAAGTTGCTCCGGCTTCAGTAACCTCATTTATTTGTTCACGCGTTTTACAGAAAGCTAAAATGGACCTATCATCATACTGCGGAAAGGGGTAACTAACCGGAACTATATTGGCAAATCCTTCATAAAATTTCGTCTGAAAAGAATTAGTGAAATAAAACGATGAGATGATTCAAAAGTGACGAAAAAAAAATGTATGACATTACTTTTTTATCCGTTGACATATCTAATTCAATAAATGCAGAAATTGGAGCATCAGGGAGATTATAAATTGATGGATGAAAAACTTCTCTGACACATTTGACCGCTTCTTCGAAGGTAAAAACTTTAAATTTGAACATGTCGGCGTGCCATACATCATCAGCAATTTCTTCTCGATCATCGTCTGATACTCTCTTCTTTTGGATTGCTTTACTTTCTCCTGTTTGCCTAAAAAAATTACCATTGTAAGAATGGAATTTGGCTATGAAATATAAGTAATGATACTTACTTTTTTTTGCTGTAGGGTATGTAAGGCCCTTGTTTCAATAACAGTGCGGCTTTCTGAGCTTTACGCTTTTTAAGAAGTTTTAATTTTCTTTCTCGTGTACTTTTCTTAGCTCGAAAAAGACATGATTGAATATATAAAGTACGGCTTCCTTCTACGAAAACATTGAAAGCTGTAGGGCGGCTAATCAATGGTGTGAGTCTTGAAATACCTGAAAAAGATAATTCCTGCGGTGATCTCTAAATTAAAAAAATTCAAGCTGCACCAATACTTACTAGATAACAAAGTAGCAGCCATTATTAAGTTAAACCATGAGTTATACAATAATTAATTTGCAATTGGTTTACTGTGAAAAATTGCTAATTAAATAATTAAAAACCCCTCATTCTCAATTATTGTTATCAATTAAAATTTTAAAAGCAATTGCCTAAATGTAACGACGGACAGTGTGTCTGCGCATGCTTACGGACTTGGAAAAATTTGTACATTCTCTAATCAATTCACATGAAGCGTAAGCATGCGCGTCCATGAGGAATTTGACGATCAGTATTATTTTTTAATCTATTTTTTTCGGCTGGGTAAATCTGAGGATTAAATAAATATCCTTTAAGCCAGATATGAGTTCTTCCAACATTCTATTTTCTGTTCAGAGAAAAATTTGACATTTGAAGTGAACGAACAATCAAATAAAGAAATAAAATTATCTCTAAAATGATTCGATTTTTTGAAAATTTAGGTAAAAATTAATGCACTGAACATGTTAAATGTAATTGTTAAGTTATTGGCACAGTTATTGGTTTCGAATTTTTTTAGTACTGCTAGAATAATATTTCATGATCGAACTGTAACCTAATGAGAACTAAAAATAAATAAGGTAAAGTATAGAAAATTGCACGAAGTTTTTATAAAAAACGTTTATTTCAAAAATAAAAAATAAAAACATTTTTCCATTTTATTTAATAGGAGCATTCTTTAGTGATTTGGTCGTTATTTTGCCAGCAGTGGAAAATAATGGATTATTTTGCCATTCAGCTTCTAAACTCGATGATGTTTTTAGGTCAACCTAAAAATTCGAAACAAAAATGAGCAACATTTCTAGGATTTTCATTTTTAAATTCTCAATTCCTCAACTAACTTGTAATTTTTCCCATATTTTCTTCTTAGGATTCAAAACTGCATCCGGAGCTCCAGTTTCATACCCTTCTATAAGAACTTTATCACCGGGTTTACTGCCAGGAGGAGGTATTAGAGGTTCTACGCTTTTAGCTCCTTCATTTTCACTAAATTGTGAAAAATACCATCGTTAAAAAATAAATTATAATTTTTTTTTCAAATATATAACTTTGAATAAGATGGGTACTTACATTGATGCACAAAGAACCATTCCGCAAGATTCGATACCTCTCATCTTGGCTGGTTTTAAATTGCATAAAACGACAACAAACCTTTCTTGCATCTCTTCAATAGGCACATATTGAACTAAGCCACTAACTATGGTTCGAGGTTGTTCATCGCCTGAATAAAATTAATTCATGGCATTAAAAATTAGATATTCCATTCATGTACATGAATTTATATAATGTTTACGAACCAACATCTATTTTTTCAACATATAAGGCATCGGCATCAGGATGTTTCGAAACATCAACTATTTTTCCAATTCTAATATCGAGGCGATGAGGAGCTATTTCATCTTCTGCCGCATCTACAGGAAATCAATACATAGAAGATAATACCAAAACAAATGGCTGAACTAATTTTTTTAACGAAATTGTTTTACATACTTTGTTTTTTAGGTGGGGGATACGCGTTAGCAACTAGTTTTTTCAAATCTGCACGCTCGAATGTTTTTCTAATAGGATCGAGTAATTTATTTATGTACGTTTCGACCGAAGCTTTCAAGTCAGCTGGATGTAATTGCAGTTCAGCAAAACTTTTTTCTAATTCATCATATGTACGGAATTTCAAGTCACCGCCATTAACTTCGTCTCGTGAAACTAAAAATACTGCAAAATAGCTGAAATTACGTCAGTTCTTCATGAAATTATAAATAGCTTAATTGAAAATTACCTTCATTTTCTTCAAATAAACTAAAGATTACATGTTTGGCAAATGCTAAAACTCCGTTATCGGTTACATTTCCAGGTTCACAAAAAGCTTTTTTCAGTTTTTTCTTTACTGCAGCAGCATTATCAAGTAGATCAATTTTACTGTCTTCTACTGAAGATGACATTTTACCTCCGGCCAAACCCGGAACTATTATACAAAAAATCGGTCAAGAAATGTTGGAAAATGCACATACAATTAATTTTAGTTACTCCACGTACCCATTGGATTCATAAAATGTATCCTCTTGGTATATCCTAGTTGAGGAAGGTATTTTTCAGCAAGAGTGAAAATTTTTCTCTGATCCACGCCGCCGAATTGAGCATCAACTTTTAAATATTCCTCATCAAGGGCTTGTAATCCTAAAGCAAATAATTTTGAATTAAAATGATTCAATTAAAGAAATATTTTGAGTGAATACATTGACGAGAAAATATTTTTAAAATTACCGGGATAGAGTAATCCTGATAACAAAGGATTTTCAACCTGTTTGACAACTTCAGCACCGGCTTTTTTAGCATCATGTTCAGTTATCACCGATGATATTCTATAAGCATCTAAAGTGTATTCTCTAGAGAAAGAAAAAAACTGCAAGTTGAACTACACATCATTTGACGAGCGGCTATGATAGATAATTAATAAAAACCTGGAAAGTTGATAATCGGTTCCACGAACAAATTTCAGTTTTTCTAATGGCACTCCAATGGAAACTAACATAGCTTTGATAACTTCTTCGTAGTAAGTGGTTCTAAATTGAAGCAATTCCCATGGAGCTTTCATATTATCTAAATATGCGTGTAAGTCAGCAAATAAAATAGTCACCTGGGAAATTATAAATATTTTCAAAACAATTTACAATATTTTCTCGATAGATCAAATAATATAATACCTCGCACTCAGCCTTTAAGAAATCAGCAATTTTTGAAATTGGAACGAAATACGCTATATGAGGTCTACCTGTGGTGGCTGTACCCCAATAAATTTTCAAGTTTCTTTCTTTTAAAATTCCAGCAAGACGATCTTCGCCCAGACATTCTTGTAAGTTACGTAATATCAAGTCTTTTTTACGAATTTCGTCACCCATAATTTCAGCTGCTGTGATCTGCAAACAACGAGAAGAAAATTAAAAATAGTAACCGTGGCTGAAATTTTAAAATATCTTCCGTCAGTTTTTAATCTAATAATTATATAGGTGAAATCAGGCAATCACTGTGGGAATAGGTTCCTCAGAGACTCAGAGAAACATTTCGGTGAAAGTCGCGATCTCGCGAATCTTCCGATAGAATACAAATTGATATTTTACCTGTTGCAATGTGACAGCCTTGAAGAATTTTTTCAATAATATAACTTAATTCTTAAATTTTAAGAAACAAAGTTCTATAAATTGAAATTTAAAAAGATTAATTACTTTATCAAATCATATCAAATATCAAACACGTTTTAAATTTTTACAAAAATTTTGTTTGGTTGGCACAAGTTGACATCATGTAATTTTTGATAAGAAAACAAGTCACTGATTGGTTAAAAATTAGATGCGTGCGTCAAAATTGTCCGTTTTTGATTACTTTCACGCATACCTTGAAACATCGTAATCTTGGATCACGCAATTTTATCATCAACAACATGACGTCATGTTTCTTAACGATTTTTTTTAATTTTATAAAAATTAGAATTCGAATTACTGCGAATCGGTGTTATTAATCTTTTAAATATTTCACTATGTAAAAGTAGCAATGGATACAACGGAATCAGTGAATAATTTAACTGTGAAATTTGACGAAGATAATGGTGTGTCCAATTTTGATTTTCCCGATAATATCACAGGTTCGTGTTTTGGCGATAAATTGAGTAAAGTTATTTATTAAAACCTGTGCATTAATTTTTTTCACGATTCTAGCATTCATACCGGGTACATATTGTGCAAGTTTTCGAGAATCGGAACATTGGCTATTTCAATTAGCCAATGTTTGTTTCCTGATCGCGTATGCTGTTCCTACTACAAAATATTGTATCATATTTATGCACTCATTCTTAATTTTTGGTAAAAAAAAATTTCGTTTATCTGTCTAAAAATCAGTTTTTTTTATTGTTAATTAAATTTACATTTGTTTTTTTTTAAGGTTTTATGTTGGTTACCGCTTGGGCTTGGAGAGTGATGTGTGCTCCAGATATTTTCAGTTGGAATTTATGTTTTTTATGCCTTAACACATTCCATTTAATTTATATAATTTATCAAATGAGGCCTATAAATTTCGATCAAGAACTAGAAGAAGCTTATCATACATTGTTTCGTCCTTTCAAAGTTCGTATCTACTTAGTTACTGACTTGAGCAGTTTCGGAATTGTTTGTGTTTATATTTACGTTCAATCGCAGGTTAGTCGTTTACAATTTAAGAAACTAGTCAGCGACCCATTCGCACAAATAATGTCTCTTCATGCTGGAGAAGCATATGCAATGCAGAATCTAACCCGAACAGATCGTTTAGCTTTATTATTAAGTGGTAAAGTGAACGTTTTACAAGATCATCAATTTTTACATCCCATTATGCCTTGTGAATTCTTAGATTCGCCAGAATTTGAAAGCAGAGTAAATGAAGATGATAAATTTAAAGTAGGTAGCTCAGTTATTTCATGTATCAGCTTTTTTTTCGTCATCAATCTAATGGAATTTTGTTTCGAAAGGTGTCAATAATCGCCGCTGTTCCTTGTCGATATTTATACTGGCAACGTTCATCGTTGGAATATCTTTTTGTTAAGGAAACATACTTAGCGACAGTATTAGCTACTCTTGTAGCTACTGACATTACTAATAAACTATATATGATGAACAACAAGGTAGTATTTTTTTCGTGGTATTTATTTTGTTGTTAATTTGTATTGTAAGGATAATTTTGATATTTCCTAATAGATTGTCACTGAGAAAGGCTCCCATCTGGATATTCGTTTACCTAGTATCACGTCAGCTCTGGCAACTTCAAGGGATCGAACACCTAGCGCTAAAATGCTACGAAAACACAACGAATTCTTATCTAACGTTTGTCCTAGTTCTCCCGACTCAGGTAAAATGTCATAGGCTTGTTTAAACGTATCGTAAATTTCAGCGTACTAATCTGTATAATCGTTTTATTGGTTCCGCAGTCAACAGTAGCAGAGAACGATTAATAAAATGCATGAAAAATTCGCCTATGCCGAATGGTAAACTAAACGAAATGGAACCATTGACCGAACTGCCATCCATGGATGACCTGACATCCGGCGCTAGCGGAGTCGAAAGCTGGTTAGACACGAGCTCCAAATACCACAGCTGTGAATTATTGGATTCTTAAGAAGCGGTAATTTTCATATTTTTACTTCTAAAAATATACTCGTCGCTATTTTTTGACCAATTTTATTGCAGCGTAAAAATTTTTTTCAATCGCATGCGTCGTTTTATTATATTTTAAAATTGTAAGTACATAATTAAAGAGTTTTTTCAATTATAACCTGCCGCATCATTGTACATTTTAAATATTGTGTTTTATGGCTATTTTTAGTTTTTCATATGCAACGTTCTAGTCATCGGGTATTCAACATATTGATCTCTGATTAAAATTTTAACGTTTGTTGAATTTTAGTGTAGATTTTAACGTTTTAAGATTTTTTTTCTTTTTCTTTTGTGGCAACGATTCAAATATACATGTTATTTGTTGGTGATTCATTTAATTTTTATTATGATCTTTTTTTTTTCTTTTTCGTTTTACGTAGGTTTCAAATGTTCAAATTATATCTTTGCTCTATCATGTGTATGATTATCTACTTGTATGCTGCTGGTATGGATGATACGTCGAGGTAAGTGTAATGTTTTGTTTATTTGTTTATTATTTCAATTTAGTAGGCGTTTACTGTGCATTGTTTTCTTTCGTATAGTAAAAAATTACATTCTCTTGGTGCCAAAATTCAAATTGCGATAACTTGCCGAGGAACGATTATATAGGCCTATTTAGATATTTCTTGTAAGTTAATGAGCGAAATGGATGGACAGATATGTTCTGCATTTGAAATTATTTTTTTCATATCTCATTTACTGTTAATCCACTATTATTCGGATACTGAAAAAATTGATGTTTTTTACATGGAGTTATGGTCGTATTTCTACCCAAAGGTATGAATAGTTAAGATCAGTTTTTAAATAGCATATAAAGGGCATTTCTGGGTAAAAATACTGAAATGCCATTGATTTAAAATTTTCACAAAACATCATTGGGTACCTCTAAAAAAAATTTTACAACTAAAAAAATTTCTCCCGCCTCACCCCCATCGTTAAGAATATCGTAAAAACACTTTTTTGGGGAAAAAATTCTGTATTCCCGCGTATTTGTAGAAAAATCATGATTTTAATCCAAATGTCTAGAGAAATAATGGGTCTATCAACATAATTTTTTCCAAAATTTTCCATCCCTGGGGGAGGGGGAGGGTGATTGACGCTGTGGACCCTAGGGGGGTACATACATTTTTTTTCAAAGTACGCATTTTAATGAGTATAATTTTTAGAACTTTTTTCAATTTTTTTTGAGATTTGGGCCCAGGTTTAAAAATTTGGTGGTAGTCCTGCTTTAAAACAAGGTATTATTTGAGGTTAAATAGTGAATCTGATTTTATCATCGTATTCAGGTGGTTCGATTTATGCGAAAACGCCTCCAAAAATCACTAACCAAGGTATTGCCTCAAATTTGGGAGAGGGGGTGCCCCTAGACCCCAAAACAGGGCCACGAAAGTCCAGTGCGAGTTTACAACGATTTGATATCGACACATAGCAAATATACAAAATTTCAAACTTTCTTGTTATAAATTTTTATTTATTATTAATTTGGAAGTTACCGCCCTACTTAAAAATGGTTTTTTTTGAACAAAATTGCCATTTTTTCTTGTGATGAAGGCGGATCGAAAAATTCGGAAAGGAGTACTTTTCGATTAATTCAGATACGCTGAATACGAATCCGGCGTTAATTTATCGTTCGAATTTTGATCCTTTACTCCCCATCTGCCCACGCTCACAATTTTGTAATTATGTTCACTAGCCAAAATTTTAATAACGAAATTTGATATAAAATTTCACACTGAACAACTTTATCTCCATTCATTTTTATCGTATTAGCCATTATTTCGGAGAAAAATGCATTTTTGAGGATTTTCCAAATTTTTAAAAATGGCCCAAATCTCAAAAAAAATTTCAAAAAATTTCAAAACATTATACTCGTTAAAACGTATATCTTGATGAAAAAAATTTATGTACCCTTCCTAGGGTCTACGGTTGCAGCAATTCGAAGTTCTGTTTTCTCAATCCCTTCAGCCCTGGAGAATTTTGGAAAAATTCATGTCAATAGACCCATCGCCCCTCTAATTATTTGAATTAAAATCATGATTTTTCCTCAAATACGCGTGAATGCGGAATTTTTTGACATGGATATGTCCTAGGGCTGGGGGTTAATTTTTGAAAAGTGGGACATTTTGATGTAACGTTTTTGATTTTTGATTTTTGAAGTTTTTGATCAGAAATTGGTGATGAAAGATGATAATGAATGATTTTTGCATTTAATGTTGAAATGTTGACATGGATGTCTTATTAAAAAAAATTTGAGAAACTTTCAATGTTAAAGATATAGAAAAAATATAAAATTAAAATAAAAAAAATTAATTGAAAAATAACAAAAATTAAATAATAAAAAAATTGAATAGAATAATTGAAAAATAGCAAAATTAAAATTTTGAACAAATTTAAAAATAACTAGAATTAAATAATTCATTTAAAAAATTGAAAAATAAGAAAAAAGGAAATTTTTTCGATTAAAGTGTTGTGATGATAGATGATTGTATAATTTTCAGTTTGCTAGGATTTAATAAAATCAAATGTCAAAATAGGTGATTATGAATAATTTTTGAACTTCTTTTTCTTGGAAGGGAAAAAAGCCTATATTTTCTCCAAAAGAAGTGTTTTCTCGGGGGAGGAGAGAGTGTGGAGTAAGGCGAGGAAAACTTTATTGGCTCTAAAATTTTTTTTTTGCAGATGTCTAATGAAGTCTTATGAAAATTCTGAAAACTTGAGATTAAGGGCATTTCACTATTCTTATCCTGGAATACCCTTTGTGCTGCCTAGATTATTTTACTTGCCTATACCAAAAAAATTTCTTGAAGTTCAACTTTTTCAACCCCTTTGCTTCTTATAATGTCATTTTTAAGTTCTTGTCACGCTCTTAACCTGGCCAAAGATTACCCAAGTGGCTGAAATTTGACATCTAAATTTCGCAAGTGAAGAAATACATTTGTTAGAAATTCAGAGCTTCCATTACGATGATTCTGTAAGTAATTTATGAGGATTATAAAATTGTAAATCGAATTTAAATTTGTGCCATTCGGTAAAACTTACACGAGTGTAAGTACTTTTGGATTACTAAATTCATACCCATTGTTCATTTCATTTGAATTGTTCGTAGTTCAAATTTTAAAAGAAAATGACCAGGTATTAGGCACTAAAAGCCCTATAATTTTATCGATATTAACGTAGAGGTTTGTTTAGACTAGATAATTATTTCGCCATCGAAGTAACGAGTAGGTTAGGTACCTAGCTACCTCTGTGTATCTATGTTAACTCGAAGAAAAATTAATAAGCTTATTTAAAATGCAAAAATATCACCTCGAAAGCTCATTATCTAGAGTTATCTTTCATTAAACGTGAAAAATAAGCATGTTTATTTAATGATAAAATTCAGCCCCTCCCCTCCCCCTGAATACGAGCAGTTCACCTACCAGTACAACATGGTAACAAAATTGCTCTTCTATCTCGACCCTTTTTCTCATTTATGTATGTGTAAGTATACGAGAATATCTCATGGGAAGGGATCCTACTATGTAGATATGTAGTGTGTAGATGTACATGTGTATGTAGATGTACCTACTCATAATATGCGAACTGCACATCGGAGGCGTTCGTTATTCGCGCCAACGTACATTATATTCTTCTGTACGCTACAAGTACGAATACAATACGACGTATTTTATCTGATATAATACGACGCGGCATCAAGCGTCGAATGGTGTGCACAGTGAACGCCGAATGTTGAATAAAAAAGGAGACCCGTGCCAGCAAAATGTTTTGTCAATAAATGCATAAAAGTGCCACGTTTGTTAGTCGAGCTTCGAAAAATTACCGTACCATACGAATTTTCGCAACACTTAAGGCCTACACTCGAGCATCGTTGGCAAATTTTTAAAAACATTTCCTCGAGCGGATCCCTAGCTTTCGAAATTATTACCATTTTTTTTTTTTTGTTGTTTTTCTGTTTTCATAAACCTCCCCTTCTTGTTGGAACCTTTATTCGTTGTACGTACGTTCGTATGTATATATGTATGGGTAGTTAGGTACTCCCGAGACGTGAGTTTTTCTACGGGTACGAGCGGATTACAGATGGGGTAGATGTAATTTCGAACAAAAGTTGGATCTGAACATTGGAATATTTCGTGTCGTGCGTGATACCAATAAATGTAAATCATACCGAATATGTATGTAAGTATCTTGCCGGAGAACCTATGTAGTAGGTTTTATGAGGAGGAAAATTTTACGTGAAAACGAGTTTTTTGTTGTGGTAATATTTTACAATAAGTACGTAATCGTCTTGAGATGAATTTGCATGGCGGAGTGAGCAGTGAACAGTTTGTTTAGAACTCACCGTAAATCGTAAAAATTACATATTTTTATTTATTATCGTTTTTTTTTGTTTTTTTTTTTAATTTTTAAAACCTTGGCAATGAAGTATTGAAGATTGAAAACCCTATTGAACAAATTTTTGATACTGTCATAGTAGATTTATCATACTATTCTCTTCAAAAAGTCAGATTCAATATTTTTCATGGAATTTAGACCAGGCCGAGCTGAATTTTGTATTTTTTTTTTTTTTTTGAATGATAGAGATTTTAGCTCTTCAATTCAATTTTTTCAACTTGCAGGACTAAATGGAAGTTGGAAAAATTGGTCGAAAATTTGGTAAAAAGTAAAGAAAATTTATCAAAAATTATGAAAATATATTTAAAATTGGTAAAAATTTACTTCAAATATGAAAAAATCGTTGAAAATTATCGAAAATTATGTGGAAAACTTGATTAGGATGGGTAAAACTTGTCGAAAATTGTACAAAAATTGAGCTAAATTATGGAAAAATCATCGAAAATTAGGTAAAAATTTTAAAAAAATTGACTAAAATTGTTCAAAACTACCAAAAATTGTTAAAAATTACGAAAATTGGGTAAAATCAAAGAAAATTGAACAAAAATTTCAGAAAAATCGGTAAAAATTGAGCGAAATTATGAAAAAAAATTGTTGAAATTCATAAACAGTTAGATAAAGATTTGATTAAAATTGCTTAAAAAAAGGTAAAAGCATTGATCGGAAATTATGAAAATATCGTGAAAAATGGGTGAAAATTGATGTCAAATAGGAAAAAATTGTCGAAAATTATCGAAAATTTGGTGGAAAAGTTAATAAAGATGGGTAAAACGTGTTGAAAATTGATCAAAAATTATAAAAAAATGTAAAATGGATGAAAATTGATCTAAAATATGAGAAAAAATGTTAAAAACTATAAAAACCCGGGTAAAAAATTCGCTAAAATAAGTAAAATGTAAAGAAAATTGATTAAAAATTACGAAAAATGCCAAAAAAATGGGTGAAAATTGAGCTAAATTATGAAAAGAATTGTTGAAACTTATTAGAAATTAGGTGAAAATTTGATAAAGTTGGTAAAAAGGGAGAAGAATTGATGGAACATTGTGAGAAGTGTTGAAAAATGGGTGAAAACTGAGCCAATTTATGAAGAAATTGTTGATAAATATAAAAAATTTGGTAAAAATGGAATGAAACTCGAGAAAACGCTTTGCAAAATCGATGAAAATTGACCTAAAAATATGAAAATTTTTTTTTAAATTCATCAAAATTAGGCTAAAAAATTGAAAAAATGGTTAAAAATTATGAAAAAGTATTGTAAAAATATGAGAAATTGAACTGAAATTATGAAAAAAAAAAAAAAAACGTTAAATTTTATCTAAAATCTCGAAAAATTGCAGAAGAATGGGTTAATAATTTACTAAATATTTGATAAAAAACGATAAAAGTTATGGAAAATGTTTTGAAAATTTGATCAAAAAGAGTTAAAAGTGGTAAAAATTGATCTCAAATCACGAAAAAAAGAGTAAAAATGGGTAAAAATTTTTTTAAAAAAAAGGTAAAAATTAACCAAAAATATGAAAAAAATTGTTGGAATATATCAAAAATGGTTTAAAAAAGGGAGTAAAAAGTGCGAAAAATTGGTAAAAATTACTTTTGAATTTGAATAAAAATGTTTAAAATCTTAAAAAAAATTGATAATAAATCACCAAAATGCGACGAAATTGGTTTAAAATTGAACCAAATTTGATCAAAACTTGTGGGAAAAATGCTAAAAAATCGGTAAAAAATTGACCTAAATTATAAAAAAAAATGTCAAACTTTATCAAAAATTGCGTAAAAATTGACTAAATTGGGCAAAAAGTATAAAAAATTGAGTAAAAATAACGAAAATTTGCAGAAAAATGAGTAAAAATTGGACTGAAATATGAAAAAAAATGTTGAAATTTATCTAAAATTGAGTAAAAAAGTGATTTAAATTAGTAAAAATTCAATAAATACATCAAAAATTACAAAAAAATTTAAAAAACCGTTAAAAATTGGTAAAAAATTGCCTAAAAAGAGAAAACGTGGAGAAAATTGATCGAAAAGTATGAAAAAGCGTTTAAAAAATGGGTAAAAATTATTTTGAAATATAAAAATTTTGTTTAAAATTGTTGAAAATTGGGTAAATGATTGACTAAAATGGGCAAAAAGTGCAAAAAATTGATCAAAAGTTACGAAAAAATGGGTAAAAATTGAAAAACATGAGCAAAAAGTGCAGAATTTTTCGCAAAAAAATTTTCTTTTTGATTGACTATCTAACTGTTTGAAGGAATCAAACGTTGATCGAAATTTCTTGTACAGATATAACATTCATGAGCTTAATTGGTGGTTTATTTGTCGAGACCCCCAAAAGTCACATATAGGGTCTCTACTAAATATACGTACCAAATTTTAACTTCCGAGCTCAAATTGGAGGAGAGTTATGCGAGGAACAAACTCAAAAAATAAGAACAATCGACCAAAAAACCACATATTTGGGGCTGTGAGCGGTTGTAATGAGGCTGAGAAGTCGAAACTCCCAAAAGGCACATTTAAGATTCCAACTAAATGCTTATATCAAATTTCAACTGATTAGTTCATTTTGGTGAGGAGATAGAGAGAGGAACAGACCTTTTTCAAGGCCAAAAAAGGAGAAAACCTCCATATCTGCCCTCCTAATTGACCTAGGAGGTTGATTTTTGGAAATGTTATACAATTTTGGATCCTCTATAGATTAATTCAAAAAGGAACAATTTTTGTGTTTTTGGCCCCTCAACACCCCCTTCCCCAAAAAAGGGGCCAAACTGAATTTTGACCCAAAGTCATCCCCTTTCATATATATCTAATCCGCCATCAAACTGAGTCCATTGACCGAATTGGAGCGATTTTGGTCCGTATCGAGCAAAGTTAGTGATTTCAATGTTCGGCGAAAAAATATAAAAATAAATATCTGACGTGGCCAAAAATTGTCTTAATGGTCTTCTATGACCCCAAAACGGTTTTTGTT
>FIZR01010697.1:0-15298 GCA_900060175.1 Ferrisia virgata
TAAGGGGGGGGGGGGGGTTGAAGCATCGAAACGATAATTTTAAAGTAAAAAATTGATTAGGAGCTTTAAAAGATACACCCAGAACGCCATCAAATCTATACCCAGCTATCTGAAAGATACACCTGTTGATGATTCCATGGGTCCAATTACAACCTTTTAGTTTAATTTTACAACGAGTTAGACAAAAAACTAACTGGAGGAGCCTGCTTAAAAATGCACTATTCCGAGATTGTAATGGATGATTGGAGGGGGGGGGGGGGGGGGTGTTGAAAAGTCAAATTAGCCTGAAAGCATATCTAGGACCATAAACGCTCGTCATCCATCAATTGGTTTACAGAATCATTATTAGTCAGAAATACGACGATACCTCTTACTTCGCATAGAGGGGGCCATATGGGGAAAGCGCAGCAGGTCATAAGGATGAGTGTAGAAAAATATGAACAAACGGATCTTATTGGAAATTTAACGTAGAATAACTTTTTATAGAACTATTTTTGTCGTAGCTGCACTATTTATAAAGATATTTGCGAAAAACTGAATTTCGGAGGATAAAACTCCCTTGGGGGGGGGGGCTACAGCCTGATTTTTATGAAATAAAAAGGTATTCAAATTGCCCACTCATGGAGTAAAGAATGAGCGCTCTGGGATGTTTTTTCTTGAACAGTGGTAGAAGCAGGCTCCAATCAGGGGGGCGAGGATGGCTGCAGCCCAGCCCCCTTCCGTTGGGATCGCTATTTGGTATTTTAAATCAGTTTTTTTTTAACAGTCCAAAATTTTAGTCTCAGTAGAAAAGTGTTGTGCATGAAAATATTAGAAAAATTTCGTCCTTGGTAGTTCCTTACTTTTTATTTTTTGAAGTTATATTTCATGGCCAAGCATAAAAATGTAAATTAATTTCTATGTAGTATCTTTAACATGACAGAAAAATTCGAACAAATTAGTCAGTGTGAAGTTGAAGATATTTTTGAACAGAAAATTCCGCTGAATCCTCAACTCTCTCGGGTTCCAAACTGTTTAGAAGATGCATACATTGACCAAATTTTTCCAAAAATACATTCTTTCACCGTTAAAACTGGATTTTTCCTTAGAGTTGAAAATTTTATAATTGTACCTACTTAACATTTTTTATAACTTTTCACCCCTTCCCGAAAAAGTCCATGCTGCATTCCCGAATATTGTCTCGCAATTTGTTTTGAAAAATATACGAATTGATTGACTTTTACATTGACGTTTTGAACTTCATGTGCATACCAAAAGAATGAAAATGCCATTTTAACCCCTCAGAGCCCCCTCCGCCAAATTTGGGTATATCTTAATTTTGACCTGAGGTCAAACCATTCAATAATGTCAAATCTGCAGCCAATCTTAGCATAATTCCCAAATTTGTTCGACTTTGGTCTGTATCAAATTGAGCAAATGATTTTCAGTTTCGGGGGAGGGGGAGGAGAGTAAATATCTATTATGACCAAAAACCGCCCTAATGGTATTGTAGGACCGCAAAATGGATTTTTTGGGTATTTCGCCTCATCTGCCGTAAGTCGATAGACCGTAATAAACTGGTTTTCTACGTTAAATTGTCGATGAAAATCAGACTGTGAAAACAATGAAATTCGAAAGGAGACGAAAATTCGAAAAATATTAATTTTCGAATCAACCAATAGGAAACAGAAAGTTGTACCTGCAATCAGGCTTTTGGCCAGGGGAGGGGAGAAGGGGTTAGGGTGAAATCCCCCTCATGGCCGAAAAAAATTGAATTTTTGTATAGAAAATAATACTATCAAGTCCAAAAAATTGTGTAAGTGAGTAAAATGTCTTCATAAGAATGCAGTTTTTGATGGTGAAAAATACAATGGTTTCAAAAATAGCTCTAATTTAGCCTTTTAAAGTAACGATACAACACTGAATCCCCTCCCTTGGAACAATCGTGCATGCGGACCCGTACTCGAATATTACATATTATCGACCCGCCACGCACGATGGGGGGGGGATATCAACGAAATTCGCTGATGTTTATTCCTTTTTATTATTGCATAATTTTTTTTTTCACCGAAAATAAAAACCATTTGTTCATTTTGATATCGACCAAAATCGGTCAAATTCGAACAGTAGGCTTGAATTGGCGACAGATTTGATATTTTTGAGTAGAGATGACCTTGAATCAGAATTCAGTCGTGTTCGAATTTGGCGAGGGGATGCAGAGGGGCAAAAATCCCAAAAATTATTCTATTTTGAGCCAATCGATGGAAAATTCGAAGTTTTGTATAACATATCCAAAAATCAGCCTCCCTGATTAATTAGTAGGGGAGGTATGAGGATTTTCCCCTTTTTCAACGTTGAAAATGAACTTTCATCCTGATATGCCCTCCAAATTTAGCCAGGACGTTGAAATTTTGAAAATGAGCTCTTTCACTTGTATTTCCTTTCCAAATTTAGGTAAAGGGTTGAATTTTGGCAAGTGTTGTAGGTATGTCTGTTGTGGGTTTCGACTTTAAGTCCCATTGCATCCCTTTACAGCCCCTAAAAGTGGGTTTTTGGGCAGCTTCTCTCAATTTCAGAGTTTGTTCTTCGCATATCAACTTTTCAAATTTAGCAGTGGGAGGGGGAGGGGTGGACATAGTTTGAACGTACCTTTTTGGGATTTTTTTTTTTTATTCCTTGAATGGACAATTCGTGTATCTTGTTTATTTTGTGAAAATTCGATTCAAAAAGAAACGTATTGCGATGCTTTTTTTTTCAGTAGTATTGAAAGACCATTGGATGTTAATTTTCATAAACGAAGGGAAGGGGGCATTTTTTTCTTCATTGAAAGACCGTTATCCAAGTCTTATGTCAAATCTTATACTTTAGACTGGTCAAGTATTTATGTACTGTATTAGAGGAAAATAATTTTCGTCACTCAATTCATTCGCTTCTCATTACATAAGCTGTGAAGCTTTTGAACTCTCTGACTTTGTTGCAGTAGGTTCGCTGATAATAATATGATATAAGATAAACATTGAGATTATTTAATTTATAAATTATTTCGAATATTATTCATAGCAACGTACTTTGAACCAATTCTTATCCATGCAGTTGGCTCTCGTTCGATCTTATATATTTGGTATGATAATAAGAACCTTTTTGATTGTAAACATTTGAAGATAATATAAACGTTCGATGAAGTTTGACCAAGTTTTATGTACAATACGCGACCGACCAGGGCTCTGTATGAGCAATTATACTCGAAATTTTAAACGATATAACGCTTTGTAATTCGAGCCAAATAGGTAAACCCTGGTATTCGGCTGTAGGTATAGGTAATAGGTAAGTAGGTAGGTATATTTTCTGCGCTTTTCAGGTTAATTAAACGATCATCTATGTTTGCACGATTCCGACGAGCATTAGAACAGTGATGATGATGACGACGACGACGACGGTTAGGACGCTACTTTTAATATTATTCAAGGTATCTGGTATAACGGCGAAGTGTTTACTTTTCTTATCAGTTTTCAAACACATTTGCGGTGGAAAAAAACACTTACACACACACACACAAACACACACAGTAGGTACTAAGTAGATATAGGTAGGTATGGTGGGTAAACTCGAAACGTTATACGACGAATTGATCACCTGGAGTTGTCTTATTGGAACGTTTTAAAATTATACTTTTTCGTTACTGAGTTGTTGTTGTTGTTTTTTTATGAATGGTTGATACTTTGTCTTTCCGCACGAAGTAAATGATTAATGACGAAGAATAGAATGCTACGACGATGGCGAGTTAAAAATGGGAAAATTATGAAATTCACGCTCCAAGTTTTTTTTTTTTTTTTTCACCTACTTCTTTTGACTAAATAAATTAAACAAGATTTATCAATTTCGTGAAAATATTTACTTACTTAGCTTTTTCTTGGGTAACAATTTAGGCGCGATGAAGAAATTCAAACAATCAATTAGGTGTGCGAGTTGTAAACAGATGGTAGAGATTACTCGTATAGTCGAAGGTAGGTTACCTTACCGCACCCGTAAGTTTTTGTTCGGTGGTTGAATGTTTGCCAAAATTTAATGATTTGCTTAGCCGATTACCGATCGTTTCAACAATAAAGTGTAAACGAAAATTAGTTCGTATTCGAATTGTTATTTTCATAGCCAAATTACCCGCGTGTAATTTTACCCCGACAAACAACGGGCGAAGACTAATTGAAGCCTTAAAAATAACCGAGTTTAATTAAAAAATCGTTCGAATACGTACCCTATGCACCTACTTATCAAGTACGAATACGAATACGAATACGACTGGCATACACGTGATTTCTGATTCGGTCCTATGGGGTGGTTTAGTCATTCGTGTTTTATTGAATTTGAGAATATGTGTAAAATTTGTCGAAATCTATGATAATACTTTAGGAGTAATTTTACAAGTTTATGTAATTAGCTCGACTATTATGCTACTCTTTGACAAGTACGTTTACATACCTGTAAGTGAAATTACGACGATGTAAAATTTCGATAAAAATTTATAGTTGGCTAAATATAAGCAGCCAATTATGGTAATTTAGGTTTCTAGAGAGATATATATGCGAGAACTTGTAAGATTCATCGTTTATCGAAATACTCTTATGGAAAAATAAGCTACGAGTTGTACTTTTTCTAAGCGAAATATTGCTCCAAATGTTAGAAAAAACATGAATATTAAAAATATCAAAATAACGTTTATTAATTGAATAGGTCATATCTAGGAATTGAAAGGCGGAATTGCGCATTTTTTAAAAGGATTTAGTTATATTTCTTTTGTTGAATTTATGTACTCTCTATTTTTGTAAATTTTGATATTTCGTGCAATGTTGAGCGAAAGCATTGTTCTTTGATATGACCCTAAATTACTCGAGCTACGAATCCGTATAAATGTAACTACAGGGTGTATCGAGATGTTTCCAATTGTAGGGTCATAGGAGAGCCGAGGAATAGGTCATATACACTAAGATTTGATTGTATCAATGATTTTATTGCTGAGATGAAATTCAGCTTATTTTCATATTGGTAGGGTAAATTAATTGATAAAGGAAGGAGATGATACGAAGGAACTTGTTAGGATGACCTTGCACAAGGACCTCGAAGTTTTGTTATCTAGTTATTAGTGCTAAGAAGTGTGAATTTTAAGCTCTGAATCATTAAAGAAGTTTGCTCTACTTCCAACACTTTTAAATAATTTTCTTCGTTGTTTTAGGTAAATTTTCATGTTTTTCAACATTTTTTCGCAAATTGTTATTAATTGTCGGTACGTTTACGCATCTTTATAAATTTTTTTTTCAAATTTACGATGATTTTTAAAAATTTTTTCATAGTATTTTAGGTAAATTTTCTCTCATTTATCAATAGTTTTTCAAGCATTTTGGTAAATTTTCTTCTTTTTTAGTATTTTATTGAAAAACGTAGGTGAACTTTCGTAGGTTTTTTTAACACTAATTTTTTATATTTTTTCATGACTTTTTCTTCTATTTCAGGTAAATTTGTGCAATTTTTAATTTTTTTCGTCGATTTTAGTAAATTATTTGAAATTTTACATATTTTTCAATCAATTTTCAACAATTTTTCACGACTTTTTCCAAAATTTCAGATGAAAATTCAAATTTTTTAATAATTTTTCCGAGATTTTGATGAATTTTCTTGTATTTTTATTCATTTTTCTATCGATTTTCAGGAAGTTTTTCATAATTTTTTCTCATATTTCTAGTAAATTTTTATATTTCTCAATACTTTTTTGTGAATTGAGAAAAATTTTTCCTATTTATGCGTTTTTCAACAAATTTTCCACAATTTTTCATTGTTCTTTTCTATACGTCAATTTTATTTTCATATTATTCATTATTTATTCGTAAATTTTGGCAAATTTCTGTATGTTTACGTGTTTTTTAATAAATTTTCAAAAAGTTTTCATAATAATTAAGTATGAGAAAAAATTTGAAAAAATGTTCACAAATCTTGACGAAATTATCAAAAAATTCAAAAAGCTTGCGAATAATATTGAAAAAGATGAAATTCTACGTGAAAAATTGGAAATAATTCAAATAATTGTTGAAAACTTGTCAAAAAAATTGACAAAAAATCGTAAAAAATTACAGGAAAATGATAAAAATGGCACATTTTTTAAAATGTTTTCTTCAATTTTAATAAATTTTTCTCAGCTTTAACGCCTTTCTTTTCTTTTCTTTTCTATTCTTTTCTTTTTTTTCTTTACAAATTTCTAACAATTTTTTAAAACTTTATATTTTAAAAGACCCTCCTCTCTCTCCTCAGCCAACCTGAAATCTGTCTACAACATTCACATATCTCGAAGTGTAGAAAATTTTTAAAAATTTTAATTTGATATTTTCGAAGAGAAATGGTGTTTCCTAAAATATTTTTTGCTCTGAGTTCGAATTTTTTATGAAAACTTTTTTTTGCTCTTGAATTTTGAAAGAAATGATGTAATAAAAATCAATTTTGAAAATTTTTATGCTATTAGTTCTTCATTTTGTGTAAAAGATTTCAAGGAATTACCCAATATCATCATAAATTTTAAAGAAAACAATTAATTTTTAAAAAATTCAATGATTCATCGGACTTTTATTCTCATACAAAAATCGATTTTCTTTTATGTTCATTCTGCATATCCATGATCTATTATAAATTTTTTTTTTATTTCACATGTTTCTGACATATTTCATTTTCCATTATACTGAATTACTATTAATATTACAGTATTAATTATAATTATTTTTTTTACATATATTAACTCACAAAACTTTTCAATTTTTTTTTGCCGATGGTGGAATTGGAACCTGGGCCCTCTTGGGTACAAATCGACTTCTTTACCAATTCAACTACTGTGACAGTATAAGACGACCTAAAGGGCATTGGCTACTTCATTTTTTGGTCCTGACGATGATACGACATTTACTTGACGAGGGATTGGAGCATTGATGGTACACTATTGACATAATTATGAAATGCTGCTGACTTGATTATGTTACTTATGTGACTTGGTAGTGGCGTCCTTCTGACAACCATGTAAAATCAATTTGATACTGTTATGACATGTTTTTAATGCTGCGTGGACTTGACTCTGTTTTGGCAGTACACCATTGCCATATGAATGACATCTGACATGCTTTTGACTTGATTATAACGCAGATGTGACTTAGGAGGGGCACAGTTTTGACAACATTATAACACCATTCTAACGCAGATCTGACATGCTTCTGACAAAATTCTGACACAGTTCTGGCATACTTCTGACACTATTCTGACACATTTATGGCGTAATTTTGATGCTACTTTGACACATTTCCAACGCAATTGTGACATATTTTCAGCAGTGTCAAAAATATGCCACAAATGTGTCAGAGCATGCTATAAATGTGTCAGAATGGTGTCATAGTGTTATCAGAAGTGTGCCACTCTTAAGTCACATTAATGTCTTAATCAAGTCAAAAGTATGTCGGATGTCATTCATATGGCATCAGTGCACTTCCAAATTGAAGTTAAAAGTATGCTACTACTGTGTCAAAAAGGTGCTATAACATTGTCAATAATATGCCACTACCAAGTGACAAAATGAAAGTCTGCCATTTATATGTCATTAAAGTACCAAGAAAAAGCGCCAATTATACGACACATTTGTGTCACAATAGCGCTACACAATGTGTGTCAGAAATATGCCATTTGTGTGCCGCAAACGTGTCAGCTGAAACATCAACTTCATGTCATATTTATGCCAATAGAATATAATCTTACAAGCGTTAGAAATATGTCATTTATTTGTCATTAATGCGGTTACGAAAATGTCAAACTTGTAACATATCTGTGCCATGGATAGTGTCAACAAATATGTATCAGATTCAAATGTCACATGAAACTCAAAAAATCGCCAAAAGTTTACTACTTTTGTGCCATAGAACATTGATGGCATTTCTCTGATTTCAAATTGACATAGTAATTGCAATGCCTATTAAAGTGAGCGGAGCAATCATTATTCTGATTGGTTAACGTTTTTTAAAGCAGGATCTTATGTGTATTGATTTGAAAATGACGCGTCACATGACACCAAACGGACAATATTTGTACGATGAGTATGAACATTCATTTTTTGAAAAATATTGTCAGTAATTTTTTCACTGTATAAGATTACAACTTGATATTCATTTTGGAGAGAGGAAATAGTTCAAACAAATTGATTTAGTACTTTTGAGAGATACGATGAAAAAAATTCTTTAAAAAAGATCTTCCAAGGCATTGATTTTGACAATATTCTTTAAATATATCGTACACTTTCATGTTACTGTTGAAAACATATTACTTTATTTTCTAGTGAGCACAGTCAATGGTACCTAAAATTATCGATATTTCAATCAATCAGGCGTTCGAAAACCCATACCACTTTAAAACACAGGAGACGAAATGTAAAAAAATAAAATCTCGAATTTAAATTAATTCCCTACACGAATTTTTCTTCACCAACGCTATTTATATGGTAACATCTACCTACGTCGAAATATAAAATGTGTGGCACTATTTCAGTTAATTTTGGAATGCAACGAATAGCACAGTGTGTAAAAAGGGGTAAAGAAATGGAACCGAGAGAAAGTAAGAAAGAGATAGATGTGAATTAGTGGCGCGATATGGTAGCGTGGGTGTATTTATATGTGAAACACCGGTTGTTAAAAAATTTTACACGGTGATATTTTGGTGGTAAAAGAATGTGAGGAGCTGCGGAGAGTACAGTTGATGAAATTATTATAAAACATATACTAAGTATGTCTACTTATGTAAAGGAGTCGATTTAGGAAATGCATGTTTAAGGTCCGGAAGAGTGTAGTGTGCGGTTTATTGGATGAAGATACAGCTTGATGCCAGAAATAAGTACAAACATATAACGAACGGTTTCGTGTGACCGACCCAAAGCGAATGATCTAATTGAGTGTACTTTTTTTCACAGTGCACAGCTCTACCGTGCTATAATGCGAAAATAAATAAAAAGATGTTGGATGAAATTTATCGTTTGAGTGTACCTAGCTACAAAAGTAATATCGTATACTTACGAGAAGTAGAACCTTTAAAAGTCTGCAAAGTATCATAGGCTCATACCTTCACTTGTGGAGTGTACCTGAAAATACATTCTAGGTGCAATAACGTGGCCAGAATAGGTAAGTAGTAGGCACTTGATACAATGCAAAAAGTAATAAAATTTTGAACGATTCAAGAGTGAAATTAACTTCAAAAATTAACCGTAATTAATTAACAACCAAGGCTATGTATAACAATTGCGTCTGTGAAGAGAAATGGCGCGACGACGGTGATATTATGCGGGAAGTGGGATTTGAAAGGGACGAGTGGTGAAAAAAAGTATAACTTTTTTACTGGTGTGTTACCAAGTGGAATGAACTTTTCGAATTGATGTAATACATTCAAATTGCTCGCCGTAGATTTTACTGTTTTCCAAAAGCAATCGCGTAGTGTACTTGGTTGTCGCCTGGGGCGAGTAAAAAATTTGCTCGCACCCCAATATATTATAATTTTGTAATGGCGGTACTACCATTTTTTTTTTTTTTTATTTGGTCGTTGAGTCGTATTTCACGACGCAGAGTGCGGAGGCTGTGCGACCAAGGACAGACGAGGAAAAAAATCGAATTGAATTTTTCGCGTAATTTACGCTGCAGGCGAAAGTTCAACTGAAATATTTTTAACGCGCAATAAAAATTTGTGTTATATTATCAATGTAGGTAACGAATCAAAAAAGATCCTTTGGGATAAATCCGCTATAGTATACGTAGATTGTAGGTACTTGGTACTATACTATTCATAATCCTACAACCGACTTATTTACAATTCAAGGGTTCTATCGACGACGACGAGATGTGTTTTACCCGTAATCATATATATTTTTTATTGCGTCGAAGGGTATTATTGCTAATTTGTAGGGTAATTGATGATGCTCAATAACGCGTCGATTTGATTGAATTTTTATTTTGGCGATAATTTATAATGGCATATGAACTTTTAGTGATAGGGTTGTCTCGTTGGTATAAGTTGATAAATTAAAAATAATTGAAGGGCTGCTCTAAAAACAACCATAGACCGCTTCGAGGTGGAAAAATTTAATTTTTGTGGTATGATGGACATCATCCTCTCCCCCAGCATTTTCTGAGTAAGAGAAGTAGCAGTGTCGCATGATGGAAAGGGTGGATAAGGCTCAGTTTTTATTTGAAATGTGATCAATATCCTCAAAAATTCTCTCTCAAAGATCTTGACATTAAAGAGCAGTTTAGCATTCGAAAACAGATCCTCAGCTAATTTGATCATGAAGTCTGCCACGAGATGCGTGAACCTAATTAAAGTCAGCACCAGTATGACTTCGGGGTTTAACTCTAAAACAGCTCTGAATAAGAATAACTGAAAAAAACTGACCAGTGCAGTGGTGCAAAAATGACCGCAATACCCGGAAGTGACCGAATAACAGAAGAGAAGTTGTTTAGCTGTTGTTTTGAATGAATACAAACAAAGGTAAAAAGGCACAGAAAGGTTTGAGTAGTTGAATGAACCCAAGAGCCAATAACTACTGCTAAAGTAACCATAAAAGGGTTCTATCAAGGTTTATATCAAGGAGAGCTCGAGATTAATCGCACATCAGCAGTTCAGTCAACTACCAGTGCATCAATTGTATGATCATCGATCCTTTTAAGAATTAGAATCGTTGCTGTGCAATAATGCAGTGATTCTGGTTCTGGTTCCAATTTTGGCCCAGTTCTGGTTCTTCTATAAATTCTGGTTCCAGTTCCAGTTCGTTTCTGGATCTTGTACAAAAATTCAATCACCTGAAAGGTGCTAGAATATGGAGAAAACTTTGTAATTGGATACCATATTTGGTAAACGTCTATTCTTTGCCTGGAAAGTTTTTAGTGAGGATTTTGTGATTTACAGTCCATTTGTAAGGTACAGTAATCCCATTCTCATTGAATTTTTTTTCATCTGTGTAAAGAAATATTCAAGAGGGAGTGGATTGACAGCATAAATTTTAGAAAACTTGTATTTTTATTTTAATAAATAAGGGGAGAAAGATGAAGTATTAAGAGTACTTGCTATTGAAGTTGAGCCTAAATCTTTTTCTGAAGTGTGAACAAAAAAAAGATTTTTTTCCTTAGCTTTGTGTACTTATGTATTAAAATTAATACCAAAAGTTGTCCTTTATTCTTAAGAAAATTTTTGGAAAGAAACTTATAATTTTTGACCTGAGTAGCGTAATCAATGTGAGAAAAAGTGGAGTATTCTTTTACTGAGTTTGAAAACTAAAACGCAAAGTGATTAGAAATCGTGAAACAAACTGGCACTAATATTTGTTTTACTTTAGATCCTGGTTATGATCTTGATTTCTATTGCTTAGGATTAGTTCTCGTTTTGACCTGGTTTCAATTTCATTACTTTTGTTTCTAGTTCTAGTTTTGGTTCTCATATTTGAACCAGTTTTGAAAAGTTTTCAGCACTGATTTTGGTTTGGGGTCACAGCTATGCCTTTCTCTGTTGAAATTCACATTTTATGGATTTAATTTCAATAGTTTGATTCTAGTTTACATCCGACTCTGGTTTCACTACTTTTGGTTCCAGTCTGGATTTTGGTTCTGGTTACGAATTTAAATTGGTTTTTAGCAGTTTCCAGTTCTGGTTTTGGTTCTCATATTTGAACCAGTTTTGAAAAGTTTTCCGTTCTAATTGGTTTAGGTTCACAGCTGTGCCATGCACAATTGAGATTCACATTTTTTGGCTTTAATTTCAATGGTTTGATTTTGGTTTTCATCCAACTCAGGTTTCAGTTCTTTTGGTTCCAGTTTTTTTTCTGGTTCCGAATTTGAATTGGTTTTAAACAATTTCTGGTTTGGGTTTCGGTTTCTGTGACCTGGGATCAGTTCTGGTTTTGTTTTGATTCCAGTTTCAAAAATTTTGGCTCAAGTATTGGTTTTAGTTTAAATTTGGAATCGGTTTTAAAAACGTTTCTAGTTCTGATTCTCGTTTGGATTCACATTCGTGTTGTACATATCAAAATTCTCGTTTTATGGTTTTGATTTTGATGGTTTGGTTCTGGTTTATCCAGCTAAGGTTGCAGTACTTTGGGTTTAAATTTTGAATGGGTTTTAAGCGATTTCTGGTTCTGGTTTGAGTACATTTTATGATTTTGGTTTTAATAGTTAATTTCTGGCTTCCATCCGGTTCCAGTTTCATTAGTTTTGGTTCCAGTTTGGGCCCTGGTTCCAATTTTGAATTGATTTAAGTGATTTCTGGTTCTAACTCAGGGTTTCATTGTACTCGCAGTTTTGCTACTTTGGTTCCAGTTTGAGTTTTGGCTCTTGTTCCAATGTCTGGTTTTGGTTTGAGTTCATTTTATGATTTTGGTTTTAATTTTGAATTATTTTGGAGTGGTTTCTGGTTCTAGTTTAGGTTTTGTTTAATTTTATAGTCTTGGTTTTGACTTTCCATGGTTTCGCTCTGGTTTTTGTCTAATCACAATCTCACAGTTTGAGTTTTTGTTCTGGTTCTGAATTTGAATCAGTTTTAATTTCTGATTTCGATGGTTTGGTTCCAGTTTTGATCTAATTTCACTATTTTTTATTCCAGTGAAAGTTTTGGCTAGTTCGGGTTCTGGTTTCAATTCTGAATTTATTTTGAGTACTTTTTGGTTCTAGTTTAGGTTTGGTTTCATTTTATGGTTTTGATTTCGTTGGTTTGGCTCGGGGGGGGGGGGGTTCTGGTTACAGTTCCAGTTTCATTACTTTTAGTTCCAAATTGGGTTTTCGTTCTGAATCCAAATTTGAAATAGTTTCAAGTTTTGTTTTCGATGATTTGGTTCCAGTTTGGGTTTTAGTTCTGGTTTCGGTTTTGGTTCTCGTTCTAATTTTGAATCGGTTTCAAGCGAATTCTAGTTCAGATTCTTGGCCCTGGCATATTGACTTCGAATTCTCATTTTAAGTTTCATTTCGATAGAGGAAGCTGTTTGATCTCTGAGTGGATTCATTGATGGCTTCGATTTTTGAAAAACCGTACGCTTATTCGTTCACACCATACGCGGCATCGTGATAATTTAGTTACTCAAATTTCAGCATCATCCCCTTCTATACGTAGGCAATCCGCAGCTATTATTTGTACGTATAATAACGATAATACATACCTCTCTGCCTATACATACAATATCCAACTCAACCCAACCAGAAACGTATAAGATTCCACATCCGTATCTTATTCAGTGCAATAAAGAAGGAAAGCGTGCACATATTTCTCAGGTGATTAATTTAATAACGTTAACAGGGCGATTACTTATGCAGCACCGGCTCATATACCATGGTAAAGTACACCTAGACCGGAGGAGATGGAAGAGGACGCTACACTATAAGGGTTGTTTAAACGCTCGCACACATTCTACCGCTTGCATATACGATACCGCGAGGCAGCCGAAGGGAAGGGAACAGGACGCGACACGATGCAACTCTCGTATCTGTGCAAACGCGTTTAAATATTCATCTTAATTCGATGACGTAATAAAAAGCGCGACGACGCTTCAGAAAGGGAGATTATCGTCGAGAACGACGCGACGAGACGCGGTTTGTTGGAGCAATTAATTTTTGCTCGCGTCTTGTCTCCACCAAACACTTAAGAATCGTTTAGGGAGACGTGCCGGTGGCAGAAGAAGATCGCTGGTTGGTGCTGGACGATTTGAAATTCATTTTATGCTGAAATAATGCAAGTTGGGAGAATGCTCGCGCGACTCGACGCCAGTGGCCCGATGCGACACCACGACCTTAATAAACCGCTAATAAATTTACTAAACTCGTGTACGGAATTTGAATAGGTAGCTAGAGCTATACGTTTTATAATGACGTGACGAGGTTTTGAAAAAGAAGAAGAAAAAAAAAAGACGTGAAAAAAGATTAATTGAAGTATACGCGTCGTTTAAATTTTCACAAATCGCTAATCGTTTTATCTGCCAGAAGAAGTGGCCGTTTAACTGATAAATTATCGCGCGAAATAAAAATAAATCATATTCGCACCTGTTCTGTTTCTTCTACTTATATTCTAACCAGCGATGGATGCATCTGCGAGAATTTAGAGGAGAGGGGGGAGGGCCGGCAGGCGAGAGAGAAAAAAAGAGCAATCACGACCGAAAGAATAATAAACGAAACTCGGCCAGCGTCTCCGAGCATTGAAATTTATAACCGATTAATTAGTACAAATTAACGTGTATTATCTGGCAACGTTAATCGAGACGTCCGTCAAATATGTATAAATTAACTTACCTATATATATATATATATATGTGTGTGTGTGTGTGTGTGTAGAGAGAGAGAGAGAGAGAGAGAGAGAGAGAGAGAGAGAGAGAGATCTTTACCAGAAAACTCGTAACGTTTTAAGGACGTGAGATTTCTATGCACTTTTAAACAGCTACTTTTGTCATATAACAGCAATGCTGAGACTTTGAGGCATGTTATGAGATTTCGGTATATACAAATTCCCTTTCCCCCTTTAATGTGGTGAATCTCACTGTAGAGCGCGCTTGTTCATTTTTATATGCAAGTACTGGATTCGTTGTTCAAGAGTAATGTTGTAACGAATATTGACAACATCGCAATGTTGTGATTTTGCTGGTTGACGAAGCTAAAAATTATTATCTATACTTGGTACCCCCATGTACCTTTGTAAGAGAGAATGATTTATCCAGAATAAGGATATAGTTTATATGCTTTTTTGAAATATCCCAGAAAATAAAAATTCTGTGGGTTTAAATTTTCCATTCTCGAATAAAAGTTCAATTCTTACATTTGTAGATACATTACGTTAATTTTTCAAGTTTCAGTCGATCACTCAGACTCTAATTTGTAAACTAAAGATTTTTTAACATTTCTCGCGATCTTTCTGCTTACACCAAACGAAAATAGACTGTGACAGTGTAACTTTTACGGTTACAATACTACTAAAAGTATAAACCTTCAATAATTCATAGAAATTAGGAAGGCTAGCTTAATTACAGCGTCATCGCCAGAATTGAAAATGGGGATAGGGCACCGCAAGGGTTATATTCATTCTATGGTTGAAAATTCTATAAATCAGAGAAAGTAACACCTAGTCATAATCATGACGAAGCAAAACGATTGTGAAATTGAGGAAAAAGGAAAATGAAGCTTTTCTCATCAAAAAGTGCATCCCTCTAAAGTTTAATCCAGGAAAATGACTTTTCTAAGTGCTTGAGTTTTGCAAAAATTATATTAAATAAAATGAAAAATTTTTAGGCGGACCAGGG
>FIZR01010698.1:0-31424 GCA_900060175.1 Ferrisia virgata
AAAAAAAAAAAAAAAAAAAAAGAGAGAGAAAAGGTTTTAGAAATAGAAAATTTGTATGAACGAAAATTTTAATCAGTGGTGAAAGAGTTGCAAAAAAATTCAAATTAATTTCAACTTACTAGCTTATTCTGAACCCCCCACACTCTCCACTTCTTTCACTCGTTTCAATTAAATTGAAATAGCTTCTACTGATTTGGAATATGACTCTATACGCACAATGTTTCTAGCCTTACCACATTGGAACTATCAATATAGGGGTATGTAAGTTAGCATTGTCATCAAGGGTTATTCAACTTTTTTAAATGAGATATTCGCCACTTTTTACTTGTAAAACAGATGATAAAGATGGTAGTAAAAATAAAAATGAAACGTCAGCATAATATATGCGTATTTCCTAAATTTAACCCTATTTGAATTAAAATTGAAAGCTAAATGTAACTTATTTTACTTACGTTACGTAGGTATTTAGGTAACTCTTTCACCACGGAAGATACTGAATAATTGATTTTTACTATTATAATTTCAAGTAACACAAACTTTCGATTATTACAACAGAAAAAGATCACTTACCCGAAATATATTCTCCCGTCCATTTGAAATTTTTACAATTTTTAAAGTCACGCTTAGGTTTAATATTTTCTTGGCTTTTCATTTTCACTGGTATCACATAATCCCACGGTTTTTAACTAGTATCGCAAAACTCGACTGGTTGCCAGAACGAAAACTAAAAATTTACTGAAACTCCCTCTTAATATAATAATTACGGTAGAAATTAAAGAAAATGTTTTTAAACCAGTTTTCTGAAAAAATAAGAACAACGGGAGACAGGAAGAGTAGTCTGTTTACAAAGCAGATTTACAAAAAAAAAAAGAAAAGAAAGTAAAAAAAGGAAGAAATAAGAAAAAAACGGAAACAGTTTTATGACCATTTATTAGGGGATACGTTATGAAAAAAATGTACCAGCTTCGTTCTTTTTTTTTTACAGGTCAAAAGACATTTCTGCGAATAGGTAGTTGCCAGGTATCCACAACGAACACGGCTCTAAATACTTCATTGTTGAAAAATATAGTCAAACGGCTGTCACATTTCGTACGTCGATCATAAAAAACGACCTTTCACATGTTCTATTGAAAAACTGATATTCACCAACAGGTTTGCAAATGTATTAGTGTAGATCACTGACCTACCCCCCGTATATTGACATGGGTTCTACGAATTCTCGGTTTCTACCATTACTGATATTAGTTTTAAACGAATATAAATAATGCATGTACACATTTTATTCTTTTTACAGCCTGTAACTTGTGTTTAAAAACATAAGACACCATGGTGCGCAATTCAAACAATGAAAATTATACAGTATAAAATATAATAATACTATAGTTCTTTGATTTTTCAGGTAAAAGACAAAGGCATCCAATGAAATGATGAGTAGCATACGAAAATTGAAATTACATACTTATTCATATAGATCACAGTTAAAATTTAATAAAATTATTTTTTTATTTTTAAGGTATTATGGTTCAGCATTCAATACATAACCACAATTCGACGATTGATATTCTCGAATCTTAGGTCTAACTTTTTCACATCGGTCTGTGTAGGTACAAAAATGATACTGGAAAAATTTATATCCTATTCCGTTTTCTCTGGGTTGAATATTGTACCCTGGACCTTCTTGAAAATCACTTTTTTGTGGATGGATTTTATAAGTGGTTGCAAATTTGAAATCTTGCCTGGCTCTATAATACTCCGCTGATTTGTATGGAGTTGATTCAGCTCCACAAATACACAATGATGAACACCTTAGTTTATCCAATAGTCTGAGCGGACAATCTTTATATGATAATCTATATCTGTGATTGAATGTAAATACAGTTTTATAAAATAATCCTGTAGACAAAAAATTAGAACAATACGTTATATATGAAATACTAACCTTTCAAATCGACTCACTGCTCTAGCTGCCAAATCTTGTAAACGTAAGTACGGCATGATATTTTCTTTATTGGGATTGGGAATATTCTGAAGAGAGTTATTTGTTAAATTATTGTACGTCAAATCTAATTCTTGCAGTTTAAGGCGAGAAATACTTGCAGGCAAAAATCTCAAGTTATTTTCAGATAAGTTGAATAGCCTGTTGAAATATCATTAAATTTGAAATGGATGCCCCTCAATAATATTAAATTTATAAAATATTATTTGCATTACCTTAAACTTCCTAACTGGCCGATTCCTCCGGGTATATATTTGATACCATTATTGCTTAGATTTAAAGAAAATAGTGACGGAAAATCAATCAAAACAGATGGAAATGCTTTTATCTGAAATAATCGCATATCATGAACAACATTCAAATTCACATTAATAACATGAACAACGTGTGCAATACTTTGTTTCCAGCCAAATTTAAAAACTGCAAAGAATTCCTTATAGGCATTTCATGCAACCATGTTAGATTAGTATCATTTATTGCGTTTCCTTTCAAATTAATAGTTTGCATATTGATTTGACCGAGACTTGCGGGTACTTCTGTAATATTACTATCAGGAAATTCTAAAATTTTCAAGTGCTTATCCAATTTACTAAATGGATTCTAAACAAATGAATTTATTTTTATTATATACGAAATTATGCAGACAAAATGAGAGAATGTTGCTTACTTTAGATAACGGCGCAGGGGGCAAATATTTGTTCAACTTTGAACTACTAGCAGGGTCTTTAGAGATCTTCGATGTGGATTGTAGTTTTAGTTTATTCTGTGCAGGAATAACTGGTATAACGTCCATTTTTTCAACAATTTTTCGGTTAATCAGTTTCCGAAACAAGTCAATAAAACAAGTTAATTCGTCAAAAGTAGAAATGATGAGTAGTTGGTGAGGAGGTGATCGAAATTCGATCCCAACTTTTCCTGCTCTGATTTCAGTTTGATATATTCTTTTCACATTTTCAATAAGCTAAAAATACAGTTGGAAATTAATCAACTGAGCAACCTAACATAGGAAAACAATCTTACCTTGAATTCTATTATACTGTTTCGTGTTACTAACACTAATTTAGGATCTTGAATATGAGTTCTTCTTATACCTAAATAGATATTGGATTGAACAGGCCGGTGGAATGAATTCCTCGGCGAAAGAGCTATTAAACGAACTTGACAATTTATCATCATTTCTATTGAAATATTCAAGTAAAAGAAATAAAAATCAAATATAGTACAAAACTTTACATTTTAAATAAATTTTATTGATTTTTTTTAATGTTATCATTTTTTTGGCGGTTTTATCTCGTACTTGTAGCCTCCGAAGTTTTCGGTAGCCTTGTTGTATAGATTCTTCGTTCATTCATAGTTCATTGAAAAAACTACAGGAACCGCAAAAAAAGTACTGAAGAGGCACTGCATACAGCGCTTCTAGATTTATAAATTGTAACATCAAGAATGTAAACAAACAAAATTTAAATTTTTTTTCTTATCAATTTTCTATTATTATCAAATCAATTCGAAATTGGAGGCAAAGTACGTAAAATTAAATTGAAACTTAGTTCTCAAGTTTTTATAATAATAATTAACGAAACCAATTTCAAAAATAAGCGTTGTTCGTGGAATTATTCATGGAATGGATTCTATCAATGTAGATGAATTAAATTTTTATTGTCGATTGTGTTTGGAGAAAAACAAAGAGCTCATCGATATCTATCAGAATGACGAATGTTTTCGTAATACTAATGAGGAGGCATTATCGTGCAAAATTTCAGCCTGTGTTTCAATCGAAGTACTTTTTCTTAAACTAGTTAATTTCTCAGATTTCTTAGGAAATGACTTTGTAATATTTTCATGTATGTTCAAGATTTCGCTGTTCAGTAATGAACCAAAAAAGATATGCGTGAAGTGTTTGAACAATATCAACGCTTGGTACGACTTCAAGAAGTCTTGTAACGAAGCCAATAATATTCTACAGAAATATTTACTCGATATTCAAGAAAAAAATGCAGCGGTAATGTTGTTTGTTTACAGGACTAATTATCACATTATTCGCTCTTTGTATGAAAAATATTGATTGACTCTTCTTATTTTAGGCGGTTCCTGAAATGAAAACAACCACTGATGATAGTTTATTATTTCCAGAAATAAGCTTGCTTAGCTGCGATACTCTGCTAGAAAAGAGTATATCAAATATTTCATCTATTGTAAATTATTTTTTTATTCCCGAAAAAAAAGAGAATAAATCTGAAATACAACCTGCCCATGATAAAGTGAACGATGATCTTTGTCAAAACAGTGAAAAGCTTAATGCTCAACTATCGACATTTAATGTCAGTAATGTTATTCTCCCGCCAGCAAAAGTAGACGAGCCAAATTCGAAAAATGTAGAAAAAGGTTACCATTGTCAATTATGTGATCGTAGTTTCAGTCAATTTTCTTTATTTTTATCTCACGATGAAAATATTCATCCCACGGAAGTGAGGAAATATTCGTGTTCTGTTTGCGGAAGATTGTTTATTTCCGAAGATCGATTGAACATGCATCAGAAATTGATTCATCGAGAGAAAACATATCAGTGTCCGATATGTGATAAATTTTTCGTTTCTGCGAAGTCACTTGAAGTTCATCGTAGATTACATTCAGAAAAGTACAAATGTGAGAAATGCGGATTCCTCAGTACATCTAAGCTATACTTGAATCAACATTTGCAAAAGCACGAAGGTCTTCGAACATTTTTCACTTGCAACATTTGTCAACAGAAATTTTCTCAAAAATCTTCACTACTTCGTCATAACAAATTACATTCAAAAAATAACGGCAAATGTTTCAAATGTTCTATCTGTTATTTATTATTCAGATCGCACAGTGAACTTGTATCGCATAAGAATGTTCATTACGGGCCAAATCCATCGGAAATTCATAAGTGCAGAACATGTAATAACGTATTCTCATCACGAAAAACACTCATTGTTCACCAAAGAAGGCACAAAGAGCCAAAATTTGATTGCACAGTTTGCGAGAAAAAATTTAAATCCAATTATGATTTACGCATTCATATGGACACGCATAGTGATAATAAAACGTTCAGTTGTTTTCATTGCAATAAAAAATTTAGTTTTAAAAAAACTCTAACAAATCATATAAAAAAATACTATCCTCGGGTTCGTTCTGATCTCATTGTATAAAATTATGGTACAATTTTTGCGATTTTATAAAAAATTTAATTGAAACATGTATCTGTTATTTATGCTATAAAAGTAAATTTTATTTCATTTGGTATGTTCAAATGTAAATGAATTTATTACACGATAAATGTAGTTACAACAACATACAAAAAATACTTCGCATACGAATAATAACGAAGATAAATATTACATTATGTATTTTAATGATTATCAATATTGATTTTTCTAAAAAATAAAACTTCAATTGAATATAATCATACATTTTACTTTAAAGCTCAATATAATACTAATAAATTTCATAGTCATAAATTAAGAATTAAGTAAAAGTCTGAAATGGCGTCATTCAATATACAAATAGAATTTTTTTCAATAATAAAGAAAAAAGGTAAAATACTTTGGGGGTAAATGCACAGAACATTGTACAAAAATTCGGTAACATACATTCATGAAATAAAAAAAAAAATAAAGAACAACAATAAAAAAGTGTAACAGAATTTTTTAACTTGTGTCTTAAACAATTTCAAATAACTGATATTTGATAAAACTAAAAGTTGAAAACAACACAATTCCACAACAAATATCTTTTACGACTCTGAACAATGGTTTGAAATTAATATCAAATTATCTGATAACGTTCAATGGTACAGTAAGATTACGAGGTAACCTTGATATCAAACGATCACCAATTTCTTTTGACACAGCCACCCAAGAATATTTATCAATTGGATACACCTCTTCCAGAGGTACTCGAAAAGAAACCAATATTGTCATGCAAAATCCGTCATGTTTACCGGCAGGTTTTCCATCATGCTCTACATTTAGTATACCATGAGGTTTATGAGCTGGTACATCTGCACCGAAGATTTCCTACAGTAATTTAATGAAAAAGAAGAAACTTTGTAATAAAAATAAACCAACAAAATAATAAAATTTCAAAATAAAAAATACCTACCACCATAAATTTACGTAACGTCGAATGAAGGTTCTTCATATGATTTATTTCGCACAATGGTAGATGAGCCTCAGTTTTTTCAGAAACCAAAACATGAATTTTATTGCTATTGAAAGTAAATTAACGCGTTAATTATAACAAAATAAAGATTAAAATCAGATGATAGATCGTAATGAATTACCTGCTTTTTTGTTTCACACAAACTATCAATCGTAGCAATAATTTCTTGTGTTCTCTGACCACTGGTAAAACGTTTGGATGCCACAACGGTGACGAAGCCGGAGCATTTTGTAATGTTTTCAAGTACTGATGATATGCAACACCTCTCTCAATTATTGGGTAAATATCATGGGCTCGGAGATTCACTTCGCTAATATTTTTAATCCATTTCGCTTGCAAAGATTCGGAATCAGCGTCAGCAGGAGTTTTCAATCGACCTCCAACAACGTTACCTGTCATAACAAATCTAAACCACGCTTTACTTGCGCACTCCACTCCTAGCAAAGTGGTGGGTTCCATTTCAAGACCCGTTTCTTCTAATACTTCTCGCTTAACGCCTTCCTGCAGATAAATAAAAAAGTCAATTAGAATAATTAAGATCTTAATTCTAGGTTAGATATGATAAGAAAGCGTAAAAATAGTAAATGAAAAAGAAATACAATTGACTGAAGTATTAATATGATATATTCGTTAAGACATTCTTCACATACCAAGATATTTTCACCAGGTTCAATACGCCCTGCGGGCAAATACCATTGCCCAGCGCAGCTACTTTTTGCTTCTTGCATCATTAAGAATTCGTCGTCTTCGTTGACTAATATGGCCAAGACGATATACGTAACTGTGCTTTTTGTGATTGGGGTATAATCAGACGGTGTACTTGGGGTGATTCCTTTAGCAGCTGAAATACGTACGGAGAAAACTTCAGAAATATATACAAAAAAAAAAAACAGCCTAAAATTCTTTCAAAAAATTATCGAACAAACATGAAACTCAAAATTAAAGAATATAATTCGAATTTCTTTTTTTTTCACTAACCAACGACTTCATTCTGATCAGCAAGGGTAAAATCACATAATTCATCATTGTCATCAACTGGTAATCCATCCAATAATTTCGTAACGTTGCCTTCCACCATTATAATCTAAAACAAACGTATTTGATCGTTAGGTGTATAAAGTCATTCGGCGTTGGAAGCATTTTACTGGTGAATTTTAAATTGCAGCACGTAATTTTCAAATTCCCAAAACTTGAAACCAATAGCTATACTATGTATCATTGATTTCTTACCGATTCGCTAGAGCCCTAAGCTATATTCAATAAATCAACAGAAACTTGAAATATTGTTCATATTTTCATTTAAAATTTATTCAATTCTATATCAACTGAGAGAAATTGAAATTCAACACACAAATCAATCACAATAAATAAAAATGCACTTTCATCAAAACCAACTGAAATGTAAATAAACACAAAAATAGCTTACGTATTTACATTCCACAACACTCTCAGGAAGGGAAGCCCAGTTAGGTCCAACCAACACGAAACACGAAAGCAGGTGCGTGAACTCCTAAACGAAGACGTATGTACATGTACTCGATGTACCGAGCGTGAACGAGATCTCGAGAGCAGTGTTAGTACATGATTGCTTTGAATTTTCTCTCATTCCTTACACACTTGCGTTGCATCAGATCCATTACACTTGTAAAACGATCTGCTCGTATATTTTAACAGAAATTTTTGGAATTATTTGCGGAATATACACCGGGAAGAACGGAGTATACGTAATTTTGAAATTATTCATTAATTATGTTCGAAGTACTCTTATGCAGAGTGCGAAGAGTACATTATTTAGCATGTACTTAACTACTTACTACCTAGTACCTACATATATGTATGTATGTTGCCCGTAGGTACAATTAAACATTCAAATTATGCATAATGTACGATAAACACAGACATGTATACGTGATGTAATACGTAGTGCTGTACACAACAAAACCACTTTAGCTTGAAAAAAATTATTTTTTGAGTGATGATTGTAAAATGAAATCCTTCCTAATCCTGTCTAATGCGTTTCGTAGATATCTTCGTGGATTGCGTGCATATTTTTGCGAATTATGAATCACCTTAAATATTTCCATTTTTTGAATATTTCACTAATGTAATTTTTTTTCAAACCTGCGCCACCAAAAAAGCTGAAAAGGAAGTGTTACAGATTACCTCATATGATAATAATAATCAACTTGAATAAAATATAAATTATGCCAACTCTTAAGTATTAAGACCTGTATTAATTGTAAGTAGAAGTGGACGCATGTATGCTTTATAACTCAAAAATTGCATGTACCCACTACCCCGCCACTCGGTACCCAGACCTACATATGATAATCTCTACCGTAATACCTTCATTATGTGAAAAGATCTAATTTGATTAACAAATCTATTATTTCTTTAAAATAGTATCACGTTATCTTTCAAGTTCAGGTATTTTAGTTTTCTTTTGCTTTATAGGATTTCTTCAAATAAATCTCCAAACGGATGTTCAGTAATTTACGATAAATACTTAATAAATATTATAGAGGCACCTTATCCATGTATGTCTTTCCAACTTTGGGTCTATGTATCTCTTCATAGAAATCATCATTATCACAGTTTTTAGTCAAAAACTTCTTTATTTACGAATTCGCATTGAAAAATTTTGACGAGCTAAATAATAAACATATGTCTATCGTCTAGCTATACCCAGTAAATTGTTACAATTTCAAAATCGGTGTTGCCCAGTTCATAGGAAAGTGTTTAATGAAATATTAAATATTAATTCATTGATGCGTCATGTAATAATAAATTAGTTACTGAAATCTGTAAGATTCTGTAAGAGCAAAATGTTTCAAGTTTACAACTATCTTCAGCCAATTCAAACATAAATTTAAAAAATATTATGGCCACTTCTTTATTTTTGTCTTTCTGAAATCAATACTTCATTTTTATTTACATGTATTCATGAACTTATTGTTATTTTTTTTCACGTAGTGCCCATTTTAAGTTAACTAAATAAATAATCATTACGTTCAGGTTCTCATCATTCATTAGCAACTATGCGAGTAACGTTAAAGTTACACTTAAACATGTTTACAACTACATTTAAGTTCAGATCGTAGATAACTTGCTGGTAATAAAAGTAAGAAAGTAATCGGAGCACATCGTCTTTTTTTTAACGAGCTAATAACAATCATTATTTTTCCACTCCATTATTTGTGTACCTGTACTAATTAGTCATAAATAAGTTCATAGCTCTTAGATCTCATTAACACCCGAATACTTCATTATGGGATATTATCACCCCAAAACTTAAAATGTGACCGCATAGTGAAAATTTTCTGAAATAATCTTCATTTTATTTGATTTATTTCTATCCAAATTGAAAGTAGACCTGCTTGGCTTAAGAGCAGTATATGTTTGACAGTTTAGCAACACTGAAAATTATCAATGCTGTAACTTTCGCCAAATAGCCCACCTCGGCTCATCACCCATCTTCCTCAAAATAGTATTTTCTTCCTTTTTTTTCCCCAATGAGTTACGATTCTGCGCGATCGTACTCATGTTTTATCTAGAACCATTATTTTTATTATTGCTCTATCGTAATCGTAGTTGTTTGAAAAAGCAAAATGATAGATTTTTATTTTGTCACTTTTTGTCGTCTTTCGGTGTTTGCTCTTTATTGTTTAGAATAGGTTTTGAAGTTGTTATCAAATAACATCAGCTATGCCGGGTATAGTTAAGGTTAAAGTACTAGAAGGGCGAAATCTACCTGTGATGGATAAATCTGCGGATACAACTGATGCATACGTAGAAATCAAACTAGGAAATATCACATTTAAAACAGACGTGTGTCGTAAGTCATTGAACCCCCAATGGAATTCTGAATGGTACAAATTTGAAGTAAGATTATTGAAAGATAACATTAACGATTTTCTTGTCATCTAAAAATGATATTTTACTTTGGCTCTCGTGTTTTAGATGGATGATGCTGAATTACAAGATGAACCGTTACAAGTTCGATTAATGGACCATGATACTTATTCGGCCAATGACATGATTGGAAAAGTTTACTTCAATTTGAATCCTCTACTGTTGAATACTTGTACCGAAGCACGTGATAATTTGCTCAAATCTAGTCTTTCTTCTTCACCAGGTTCGTAGAAATAACGCTTCGCGGAAACATTTCTATTTATCTATTTGCTGAAATTAAATCAATAATGATTATAGGATCTGGGTGCATATCTGGATGGTTTCCAGTTTATGACACTATTCATGGATTAAGAGGCGAGATCAATTTGATAATAAAATTGGAATTATTTTCTGATTTTAACAAATTTCGTCAGTCGTCTTGCGGAATTCACGTATTCAGCTGTTAGTATTGAGATAATAATCATATTACTTCGTTTGCTCTTCTATTGATTCATTTTCATGTATTCTAAAAGGTAGCATGATCCCTTATGGATATTGTACCGAAAATATATACGGATTCGTCGAAGAACTCGTAGTTGAAGATGATCCAGAATATCAATGGATTGAAAAAATACGTACCCCTCGTGCTTCAAACGAAGCCAGACAAGCTATGTTTTATAAGATGTCCGGCGAAGTACAAAGAAAAATAGGATTGAAAGTTATTGAACTTGGTGGAAATGCAGTCATTGGGTGCGTTCTTGTAATTGAAAAATTCATATGTTACATTGTATCATTGATCATAATTTTTATTTCTAGTTACCGTCAATATTTTGATTTGGAAGGTGAAACTGGTGGAGTTGTTGTTAGAGGGATTGGCACTGCAGTTCGATTAAGTAAATCAAAACATAGTGAAACTCAGACTCGCATGAGGTGAATATTTCAAGTTGTTATTACACATGTACATTTACGTTCTTTCGTCTTTTTTTCACAAAAATGTGACAAATGGCATAATTTCTTCAATCATTCTATGTCATCGATGAAGTTCAGACTACATAGCATCTGCCTAAATTGAAATCCCATATTTATTATTCCTTACGTTTCACGTAGGAATTTATCTTTTTTAGGGTAAAACTAAGTACTTAGATAGTTGATTACTCATTGGTTAATCATACTTCAAATATTGATTGTACAATTTATTAATTTAATTTAATTTTTTTATTTTTTGCGTGTTTGATTCCTCCTGCATATGTTTTATTTTTTTGCATTTGGCATTTTTAATTAATTTTTATATCGTAATAGTATTCAAACCGATTTTAAATTTAAAATTCCTAGTTTGACCATTACTAGCGCTTTTCATAATAATTCGCAAAGTGACAATTGTAGCATTATTTCTCTAAGCGAGTCTTTACGTTCGAATAATTTCATGAGCGAAATTGCTCCCGATGACACGTGGTCGTTGTGTAGTTTTGCTAGTCAAACTAGCTGTAATAGTAGATATACCTCCATTGAAACACTACTAGATCAGAAAAATCGAAAACCAATTGTGAAAAGTGGTTCTAAATTATTGAGTGTTGCAAAATATTTCACTACGTCTAAAATGAGAAGAAAATTTTCTCGTAAAAATAAGCAAAAATCGTTACACGCGTTACGTAAATTTAGCGTCATCGAAGAGTGTAAACAAAAAAGTAGCGGTAATTTGGAATTTGAAATCGACGAGATGATTCGCGAATCTTCTAAATTAAACGATAGCGTTTCTCATTGGGACTCGTACGTTGATGAACGAGAAGTGAAGACTGTTGAGAGAGCTCCTTCTGTTGATGAATACATTTCTTGCCAGATTTACGATTGTGCTGCAGCTAGCAAGAGTCAGTATTTTAATCTGAGCGATCTGTGTGTTGATTTACAATCACCTAAAAAGGAAAATAGTTTAGAAGGGGAATTAATTTTTCAGTTTGAAACTAATTCTACTGAGGCGAGTGAAGAAACTGAAAAAAGTAGAGCACGTTCGGAGACAAAAATTATTCGAGATCTCGACAAATGCATCATTTGTGACGATTCGATAAGGGAAAATTCTTCTGTCGGTAGCTTAGAATTAGAATTGCAAAAAAATGATTTCACTGTTGAAAATACTTACAGAAATGAACGTTCTTCTCAGCGTCACGAAAAATCACCTATCAAGACGGAGAAAAATGAAAAAAAGTTTTATGTAGAGAGAGATCAATGTAAGACACCCCCGTTATCTGAAATGTCTCCTGTTTCAATGAGTCCTCCTTTAAAAGAGACTTCCCCAGTAAGAAAGTTTATCAGCGAACAAGATTTAAGCACTATGCAAAGTGTAGAATTTGATAAACATTTTCTGAGAAATTTACGTCGTAAACATACTTTTGATTATTATCCTCTTTCCTCTTCGCCTGAAATTAAAAAATTGATCAGATTGAACGAAAGCCTCAGGCGAAGTAGATCAGATAGTGTTTTGAAAACGATAAAAGAACGGGACGATGATTATTTTGACATATTCAATGATTTAGACGAAATAAGCGCTGTATCTACGTCACTTTCAAGTAACGCTGATCTTGCATTTGAGGAGCCTATTTTGCCAATGCCACCAGACGTTTGCTGTATTAATAGCGACGATATTGTACCTAATAACGAAAACGATTTAGATGTTGAAATAACTACCACTGATATTATTTGTAACATTTCGTCTGAAGCGTTAACCCCTAGCTGCTTGTTGATGCATGCTAATAACCTCGACAGGAATGTATCAGAATGTGATAAAGAACATGACGACGGTTCCCTGAATCCGATTAAACGGGAATCTGTACCACCAGCTGATTTGCTTAGCAAAAAGCGATCCTCATTGACTGATACCAACAACGTATTTACCAAAAGCATTGATACCAAAGGTAACGACATTCTTTTGTACTCTCATGTGTGTGGTTTTTTAATTCGTGTTACCTTACTCGAAGAGTGCTTTGTCTTGTCACAGATAATGTACCAGCAGATAATGAAACGTTATCAACTACCAAACCTAATTCAAATATAGGGACAAATATTATACGTAAAGAAAATTTTGACCTGATGGAATATCCATTTTTAACGTTATCTATTTACCCGGAAGACTTTATAATACATTTAGGTAATTTCTTCCTTAATAGTGGTTGGTATTTTTATCATTTTAATTATAATTTCTAACGTGAAAGATTTCCGGTAGGAGGTACCGTGTCCGCCAGATCGGTAAAATTATTAGCTAGGATCAGTAACATCGAAGAACCAGAAACTAGAGATGCTTGGTGGACTGAACTACGTATTGAAATTAAATCGCATATGAGAGCTTTGGCGTGCAATGTTGTGCTGAATTATACAGAAAATACGTCCATTTGGTTAGTTTAGACTGAATAATCAGTTTTAAGATGAGAAGTTCTACATGAGATTGTATATAGCATACATTTAAATTTAAACAAATTTTGGCAATTTTGCATGTATTTTCGAAAAGCAAATTGAATGGTTTTGGATTTTAAAAGATTGATCCTGATATAAATGATTGAACCTCAACTCAAACCTTCACGAAAAACGGATGTAAAATAATGAATTGGATTAGACCAAAATTGTTAACGTTATAGTTAGTTATTTAAATAATCAGAAAGTCTTAACCGAAAAGACATCGTAAATATCGTGTAGAATTTTTCATTTTTTTTTTAGTAAATCCTCGTTGAGGTTACCTCGTATAATCGTGATTAGTATCTATATATTTGTTGGTCATTTTAAGGTTTTTTCTCCCTTTTTTTCTATTTCTTGAGCTTTTTATTGTTTTGAATTTTTTTGAAAATTCTTCTTTTCCGTTTTGTACGTAATGTTTTTCTCGCGAAGTAAATTTATTTACGCCTTTGTGTTTCCATGTTATATTTTTTCTTTTCTATTATCTAATTATTTTTGTAAATAGCGATGAAGTTTGCGTGTTGAGTGCCAGCGGAACTGCTGCGTTAGTAAAGATTTACGATGGTTCTACTTCATTTTTAATAGAGAGTTTTGGCGTAAAGAATGCTACGAACAAATCTATTGATGCGGAAAACGAGTGACAATTTTAATGAATTATTAATATAATTTTAATTCTGAACAGCGATTGTTTTGTATGGAATTTTTTTTGTTCCTATATGTTAGTAATTTTAATTTTTTTATTTTACACTTCATTTTCTATAGATTACGCGTTTTTTGAATATTTCCTGCTGTGCATCGATTTTAACGATGAAAATTTTATTTTCCATTTATTAATTGATGTATTCGCGTAATTCTGTTCTTAGATTAAAGAAAGATTGCCATCTGTTTCGGAAAAAATTTCATGCGAAGAAATAAATTGTTCGGTGTATCACATACCCTACAGAAAATCAAGTCTGCCTTTACCTGTTAAAATTAAATCATGTGGAATTTGCAAGTTTGTTTTCGTCTTCGCTTCATGTGAATTATTTACATCGATTATTCGGTAATGGGAATTGTGCATTTCGTAGGAAAGGTTTTGTTGCGGATGTAATGTTTGTTACAATTGAACCGTTCGACAGAATGCCAGTTATTGGACAAGGAGCTTTTATTCACGCGTTTGTGTATCGTTTAAAGAGAGACTGTAAAAGCGAACTTAATGCCAGAGAGATATCAGACGGGTTGCCTTTCTTGGAGTACGAGTTGAATAGACAATTGGTGAATAAATTAAGAATCAAAGGAATGAATGCGTTGTTCGGTTTAAACGTAAGTTGGTTTTAATGTCGGCTGGTACGATAATATTAAATCGTTGATTTTTACTCTAGCTCTGATCTTTGTAATTGTTATGAATAACAGGTACAAGTATCGATCGGTGAAAAAATGATATCAGCTTATGCCACTGGTACGGCGGTATTATTAGCTGCGTTACCTGCACCGCCGGAATTGACCGTATCAATGGGACGACCAATAACACAGCATTCGGCATCTAAAAAAAAACTTACCGATGCTCGTAAATTACTAGAAGATACAATTAAAAAGAATAGAATACATTATCAGCTGGGCGATGTACGTAATCAGATAATCGTTGTTATTATTTCATAAAAAATTGTGAATGATTTAAAAATCGTTTTTTTTTTTTAATCTAGTTTCATAATAATATTTCTGACGGAGCTGCGAAATCTCAGAGTGTCAGTACGGATGTATCTCAAGAACACCAGTATCCAGATTTAGAATATTTCGCTGGATCTAAACAAACTTGCGCTATTGAAGTAAGCGATATTTATCAACTACTTAATTTTATGATTGTTGTGAGATTTTAACAACGTTTAATCGTATTTACAGGTAGATGACGAAGATGATTTAGAAATTATCGCTCAGTTGATAGACCCTAATCCTCCGCAAGGATTTCTAGTCTCTTCGACCGAAAAATTAATTTTTGGTTCTTTGCCGTATGTTCCTAAAAAAAATATTCAACTTTTTACTCAAGTTTATCGGTATCGTATTCCTAGTAACACGCCGCCCAGCAGTTTTAATAAATTGTTTTATCGTATCGTGCAAGTGAGTATAATATGGATGTTCTGCAATGAATAATAATTTTTGCAAAAAGCTGGACGGCTAAAATTGATAATGATCTGATTTTTTTAGGGTTTGTATATGAAAATTCACAATCGTATCCCTTGCAGTCTGAACAAAGTTTCATTTAAAATGGATATTCCCGAACCCGACGAGTTGCAGATTAGAATTGTTGGTAAATATCGTCATAGTTTTTATTTTTGATATCCATGTCCTTTGTCTGCTTTCTGATGAAATTAACCGAATGAGCAAAACACAAATTAATCTTGTTTCATTATTTTAGGTATGGCGTTGGCTTTAAAGGAATCAGAAAAGGCTCTGGAAAGTGTTTCTACCAGCTGTTCCTCTTTTTCAGAATGTAAGTTATCGAATGCTTTTTGCTAAACAGACTGTGGTCGTTGGTTGAAGAAGTTTTCTAACTTCACCTTTGAAAAAAAAAACAATAATTACTGACGATTTTGTGAAATGATGTAAACTTTATGTGTTGTGGGAGGGGGTGTTTTTAATGTTTTTTATTCGTTAGTATCAAATTGAAGATCTGAAATTTCCCGACTTTATCCATGATTTCACCTCAATCACTGTTTTGAAATATTTTTAATGTTTTTTATATGATTGTGATTTAATCGATGCAATGAGGAAATGATAAGAACTGCATAAAACAATACATGGTTTATATTTTTATGCATAGTTGAAATAAAACATGACTTTATGTCTTGCTTCATTTGTATTTTTATGAAGAATTCTTCGGTCGTTAAAATTTTGAAACAATTTAGAGTGATTAAAATTAGCATGGAAACTTCCAATCAAAATACTTTTGAATGAATGAAACTGCTTACATTTTTGTCTTTGAAATACTATTAAAACTTGGTCAAAATGAATTTTTGATTTTCATATTGTCCACCTTTACGCATTGAATCTCATAATTAGGAGAGCTACAATGATTTCGTTTAGTATCCCATATGCTTTTCCAAAATTCATCACGTCGAATTAAATTTCTTTTAATATTGATTTATTTGTAAACACTGTTGCATGCAGTGAGTGACGATCTGATTCTTTGTTCGAACACCGAAAAGGATCTGGAACCGTTAGATGCTCTATCTTCATTTACGCCACGGAAACAGATGGTTAAAAAACGCGTAAGTTGATTACGTTATTACGTTAACTTTTTCATCATAGCTGTAAGATTGTTGTAATTTTTCGAAGATTCTAACCTCTGGTTTATGTGTACCTGTTATTTTATAGAATGAATTATTTGATAACGAAATACACATTACTTCGCTGTCGTACATTCCGGGCGCTAGTATAAATTTTTATTTGGGTAATTTGAATTTTGTCTTCATTCGCGAAAGTACCATGGTAAAAGAAGTACGTATAATACGATGCAGGTGGTGGTAGAAATCTGCCATGTGCAACTACAAACAAATCTCTTGAGAAACATAAGTAAAAAAATTATCTGTTACTTTACAGCAAACCGGAGGTGTAAATAATTTTGTAAATAGTTTATTATCCGATGTCACATCGATAGTTAAATCACACGCTGCAGGTATCGGTGGAAACGCTGTCGTAAATTTTTTCGTCAACGAATGTTTGTTGAGTACACATTCGCACAAGAATCAAGTACGTATTTTTCAGGTTCATTTTATTTTTCGTTTTTCATTTCTCTTCTTTATATTTTATTAATTAAATCATATGTTTTCATTAGGGACAATGTTTGATTAATGTGGGTGGTGACGTAGTTCGATATTCTCCTAGAACTTATCGTCTGGAAGCGTAATAATATCGATGGACTGGGATAGCCTAACGCTGATGCTCAATATTATAAAACCATTAACGCTAGGTCGTTTTTTATCGTTGTTGTTCGTAAATATTTATTAATACATTTTTGAATTATGTGTCACGGATGTTTAATTAGGTAAAAATGATCGAATTACGGTCTGATAGTCTGTAGTATGTCCATCTTGGGAACCAATTACGGTCGATAGGTTATATCGTGTGTTGAAAAATGTGATTTGGTATTTTACGCATGACGAAGTACGCAATTCAATCGAGTATTTCTACCGAATTAACTTTCTTTACGAACGATTTCCGTGTTTTTCAAATGTTAAAGAAAAAAGTACTAAGCGAACAACACGGTTTTTCAAAATCAAATGGTTTTAATCGTGTATTTTTCAATATCTACAGGTATAGAGAGCTTAAGATGACTACTGACATTTTTATTATTATTTGAAATTGTGGCAATCGTGTATTAAACATTTTTTTTTTTTCAATAAATTGTAAATGAAATAAAAACTTAAAAAGTACGTTTTTAAATATAGATGGTGATTAATTAACGACGGCGTCTTCCGAATCTGAGAAATACGTGGTCTAGGTCTTGTCTTTTCACACTGTTGTCGAACCGTTCGTTACTGTTGCCGGCTCTTAAATCTGAAATTAGAAAAATTTTATTGTATTTGTAAAAGGTTTGATGATGGTAGAAGGCTAATAAGGTCGTGTTGTAAATAGTTTACATCCAGACAGCATCGATTTTTCCGTTTTAAAATGTTGAAATTTAAACCCTTAAACAATGAATTGATATGTACTGTTTAGCATCACTGAGCTAGATTTTTTAAATAAAATATAAGGACGATTGGCTGCGAAAGAAATAATGTGCTCGATTTGTCGCTGTTTTTATCGGCGATTAAATATTATAATTGGAGAATTTCTCATTGGCGAACTTTCAATGCAAAGTAATCGCATGGGCGTTAAAAAAAAAAACTTTAAAAACACGAGAGAGGGTAACGTAAAAATGCATGAATCGTGTAAATCAAATTAATCCGTCGTATTACATTGTTATTGAATTTAACAATAGAGGAAACGCCGAAAGCTGAATTACATTTGCAAATTTCAATTCCATCCGAATACGAATTGAAATTTCATTCACGCTTTTTTTCCTAAATGTTTTGCTTTTCCGTAAACGTGTGCAATGCGCTGAGTTGTGATATATTCGGTGTAGATATATTGAAAGGGTTTCAGCAATTAAAAACACCTGCTATCGTCGGTTTATTACTTCTTTCGTGTAGTTATTTGCACGTACAACGAATACACGAACGTTTTCATGATCTTATGGTGTATATGGTATACTCGAGTCACACTGTAAGGGATGCGTATTATGAGATATATATATATACATATATATGGTAGCTACTAAGGATACAATACGTTAGAAGTGGGTAAGGTGCCTACTTATGAAACGACCTGTTGATGGTGTCGAATAAAAAGTACCAGACTGGATACTTCTATGTAACTTGTACGATTTGAATCGAAATAAAAATGATTATTCACCTCGTTGTAAATGCAAACTACGCAGAACTCAATCGCTCATTTTTACAAGCTCTGTTATGTGTTTTCTGTAAAGTTAACCAAACCAACGCAAGAAGAGAAAAAGTACACATCGTTTACGGGTATTTATGAACTGTACGATAAGAATGTACGCGAAAAAACTTGCAGACATGCATTGATGAACATTTTACGATGAATGCTTCGTAACACGAAGGTAATAAAAATAGGTATAATAGGTACTTATTTAAGAAATATTTCAGAAGGAAAAAGAACAGAAGGTACGCAGCTACACACCCACTGAGAGCAAATCTTATAATGAATGTTAAGAATATCTCTGTTATAATTGTATGCATAGGAGGCATACGCCCGTCTACTTTTGTGTCTTCACTATTTACTCATACAAATTATCAATTCTTAAATTTCCACGATAACTGAAGGAGTGGAGGGCTTAGCGTTTAAAGACCTCTACGACCTGTATCCCTTTGTCTATGCTGTGAACCAAGCGGACGACCTAAGTTATGCGGGGCCAGCTATGCAAAATTCATTTTGAACCTAATTTCTGAGAAACAGCATTTTCTCCTTCAATTTTCAAAATAGTCAATCTATTTAACTAACATGAGTTTGTAGGAAAGATGAAATGGAGTAATAGTCCAGCATATGGGGGGGGGGAGTGCCCCCCACCGACGCTCTGTGACATGTTTTTTTTCGGAAGGGGACATCCTAGAGAACATTTTAAGCCATGTTATCCGAAATCAAAGTTGGTCGAACTTTCAAAATGGTGGCTATTTTGATTGACAGGCGACTTTTGTAACATTTAAAATAATTTTTATCCTATCATAAGTCCCACAATTATCGAATGGGACGCCAAAATGTGAAATTTCAGTGCACTTGTCAATCAAAATGGCCGCCATTTTGTGTGCTCGGCCACCTTAGCTTACTGGTCAATTAGAAATATTCGTCATTTTGAAAGTTCTGTTGACTTCAACTTTTGCGAGCAGGTCTCAAAATGCTCTCCGGGATGTGCCCTTTTATATGAACCATGTTACATTAGGTTTACAGGGGACGGAACGTAATTATTTTCGCTCATACACCAGACTAGATAATGTATGTATAAGCAACCAAGTAAAAATTATTGCTAATGCGCGCAACTTCACTCGAAATTATCTCGCGAACGTGATTGTTCTTCACACGCGGCGAGGCATCAAAAATGTTTTAAATTTTACAGGGAACATTTTTTGTTCTATAATTTTTTTTCTGTAAGTTCGATATTCTTCGAGTTATAAGCATAAAAATGGAATTTCAGGTAACCTATCAATCAAAATGGCCACCATTTTGTAAATTCGGCCAACTTTGATTTCGGGTAACATGGCTTAAAATATTTCCTAGGATGTCCCCTTCAGCAAAAAACACGACCCGGAGAATGGGCACTCTTACACCCCCTCCACATGCCGAACTATAATGCTTCATAAAAAAACTTGTACAATTCAAAATGACATATTTAGATAGTGAAATTAATATGTGGATAGAACGAAATGAAGATAAAAAACAGAAGTTAGAAAGGAGGAGGGGACGGGTGGTTTTAAAAAAATTTTTATTAGAAACTATAGGTAGTTGTTAGGGAATAAAAAGTTATTTATGGTGTCTAATAACCAGCGTCTTGGAATAATTAAGATAAAAAAATATGTTTCCATTCCTCTAGCTAAATTTTTTGACCTCAAATGACTGCTGGACATTTTTTGAAAATTTGTTGAATTGAACTCTCCACTACGCCGGGTGTTCCGCATTAACCTCACCATCCTTATGCCAGTGATAGGTGAACTCATGAGACTTGCATGTACAATGGTTGGTATGTCCAAAAAATCGAAGGAGTTGGGATATGCTATTTTAAAAATTTAATTTTCACCCAAACCTGCCGCTCACTTTGAAAATTTATAGAAAAAAAAATTAATAACGATAAAAATTTGCTGTTTGCTCTAAAAGGCAGTATGTATAAGCTCTCGAGTACGTGTGGTATAAAAATCAAGAGTGAGGGTGAAAGGAGTTTGAAAAATATGGCAAAATAAATACAAAAAAAACATGACTAAACATTTGTAACTTTTTTAGTTTATTGTGAATAACATTTGGAAAAGCTACTACAAGCACCTCATTGAAAAATATTAAAATAAAGGAGAGAGTACCGTAGGTTGCTTCTCAATGGAAAAAAACATATAAGTTATTGAATTTAAAAAAATGGAAAATCGTTGATTATTGAGAAAAAACTTGATAAATTTAAGATTTTACATTTTTTTTTGTTGTGAAACAACTTATAGATTTCCTACTCACGGCATTCAGTGGTGAATGAACTGCTCCTCATTTTAAAGATTTTTAGTGAGAAGTACAAAATAGCTTTTTCAGAAGTTATTCATAGAAAACTGAAAAAATTAAAAATTTCTAAATTTTTTCACACCTATATTATCATAATTAGCAAACCACTCCGCCCCTCTCTTAATTTTTTTACAACAGTCGTTCACTTATATTGCTTGCTTTGTAGCGTAATCGTTTTGCTTCTCTTTCATTAATTTTTAAAATGATAATTTTTTTCCTATTTTTGTCCGAAAATGATTAAACATTTTTTTTCTTCAATTGTTTTTTTTCTCCATATAAATGCAACTCTTAGGGTTACCACCCCAACCACTGAGTTGAAGTTGCGCTTCCGTTCATTCTAATATTTTTTAATTGGGTGCTCATAATAGCTTTTTCAAAAGTTATTTACAAAAAATTTAAGAGATGACGATTTTTTTTTATCATTTTTTTGTCATAATTTACGAACTACTTTACCCCACTTTAGATTTTTATTCCACACTGTATACTCGAGTGTATGTACATAGTATTAGAGGAGCAGGTTTGCATGAAAATAAAATTTTAAAAGTAGCATATCTCTGCCCCTTTGATTATTTGGGTATGTTAACCATAATACATGTAAGTCTTGTAAGTTGACCAATCACTGGTATAAGAATGGCGAGGTTAATGCGGAACACCCGGTATACAAATTGACTTGGGAGATGAAATGTCTACCCGACTATTTTGTAGGTGCATTCCTGTCTTAGATTTATTTGTAAGGAGTCTTTACTTTTCGCTGTTTTTACCCCTCTAAACTATTAAGACCTATCTGGAATCCTTACTCGTCAAGCTATGTATCTTTTACAGGACAACCATGATGAAAGCAAAATATAAATTTTATACGAAGCCGAAGCCTCACAAAGTACATTTTAAGTTAATCAAAAAAATAGTTCTTTCACGAAGAAATTATCCCTTCAGTATTAGCGCATCTATAAGCATTTAAAAAAAATTCTTTTATTTTTCAATCAAACCATTAGAAGTATAAACCATATGAAACCTGAATCTACTTTAATAAAGCCCTTCATAAAGGCGCAGTTTTTTAAATCACTAGTCAACTCACATTGTAATTGTCGCGGTGCTTTTTCTTCTATATAAGACTCCATCGCGTTCGATAGCTGGTAAATTGTCGATAAGGCAGCACATACTTTACGTAATTGATACGGAGCTTCTTCTATAACATTTGGATCGCACTGTGGTGGTGGCGAAATTGTATCCGCTTTACATATATTTAAAGTGATTGTGGCGGTTGACAGAAATGCGAAGACATACACGAATTTCATCTTATATGTATACAGGTTCTGCAAAACAAAAATGTCATTTTACGAATAAATTATGACGAATTGAATTGTGATAATAAATTACGTTTAGATAATCGTACAAATGTATTGCAAATCTATGTATTTTAACGTGCATCCCTTCGCAAAATTAAGCCATGTTTCTCAGCTTATAATCAAATTAGGTAGGAATTTTGAAAATAGACGAAGAAAGATGATTTCTTTTTTGATGAAAGATGAATGTTTTTAGTTTTCCAACAATATATCTTTTTAAATGAAGATTAACAATTTAATAAAATACTTTATAGCTAAACATTATGGTAGATAGGAATTCATTTAGGTACCTATATGTTTCATAGTAAACTGAACAATCCACTGGTCAGTTTTGCCTTAGGTAAAATGAATATAGAAAAAATCTTACGGTAAGTCTTCAATGTCCCCCTCCTTCCTAGATTATGTATATTTCATGCATGATTTCGTGATTTCTTTTCGAGGTTCACTTTTCACTACGAACTCGCGAGACTGTGAATTTTTACAGCCAACTTATTAAATTAACGAGAAATTCAATTTTGTTTAAATTTTTTTCGTGAATGGTTTGGTCGAAAATTTATCAATAAAGTCGTCCTATTATTTGGAAAATTTACGAGTAGGTGTACCTTGAATGCGTAATTTTTATTCTGCAGCAGATTATTTTAAAAAATTGTATAAAATTTGTTGTTACAAACTCATTTTTCACTCCATAGCAAAACAGTTTTCTTGTCAACTTTACTAGAATTTTTTTTTTTGGTTATTTTTAAAGGTAAAACTTGTTGAAGCGTAGTTATCGTATTGTTGACGAAGTGGAATCTCAAAGCCACTGAACAAAAAATGAAATTACAAAAGTTTGCGTTAGAAAACATGATTTGCTGGTTTTAAAATTCAACGCCCGGCATAATTGAAGTTGTCTGGTTTGCTTATTTTCTTTGCTAATTTCATTACAACTTGTACAAAGGGTAACAAATGATTATTTTAATCTTATTACAGCTGTTCACACGTTTTTGAGTGATTTTTTACGCCATAGGTATTACCTTGAACAAATTTTCTTCAAATAATAATGAAAAAACTGTAAGGTAATTTACCAGTAGTTGATAGGTAAGAGGAAATTTTTTTACATTACATTGCATGTAATGATCATAAAATTCCGAAAAAATTATATATTGCACTCTAATGTATACCCCATCTCATACCATCCCCTGTATTGTTAACCCCCACCTAAATCATCTGTCCTTGGAAAAAAATCCAAATCAACCTAAGGCTACCTACCAGTAGTCGATAGCTCCTTTTCCTTCCCTCCTGCCAAACCTAGGCATATGAAAATTTGTATACAAATTTTCTCATGTGTCCAACATTTTGCTATAGAAAACATTACAGTATCTATTTCGCAAAAATGTTGAAAAAAATAAATTTCAAACTCGAACGCTTAGCAAAAATGTTCAAATTTTTACCAAAACATGGAAATTTTGGGCTTCTGTTTAGTAATGTGAATATAAAAAAATTATTAATTCATGGTTGTGCACAACAACGCCGGTGTTTTACTCTAAATTGAATGTACTATGTAAAATACCATTGATATTTTTGATCAATCTCATAGTTGTTTCACAAATCAAATCCAAAAACAAAATTATCAACTACGGGCAAGTAACTAACTGTTGGCAAAATGCCTTACTGTAGGTCTGAAGATTTGTGCATTCATCTCCCTTTAGAACTTATAAGATTATTGATGTAGTGTGAAATAGTAAGCTTATCATGATTCTGTGATCACCGAAGTTCAATTTCAAGTTTAGGTAATATTTACATTTAATTGTTTGTTATTTATTATGTAGTATTTCATTCGTTTGTTTTGTATTTTCAAAGGGTTCGCTAAAATTGAAAATTTAGTGGACACAAAAATTACTGTGTTTGATCAAACTTTCCTTTAAAAATTGTGATAAGGAATTTTGAATTTCACAAAAAGGAAAAACCTTGTAAATTATGAATAAAATGAAAATCCAAAAATATCAATAAAAAGTGGTTCTAATATTTGTATGGTTCGCTACAGAATCTCAATTTTTAGGCCTAAATCACTTTGGTATTTTTTGGGGCTGGTCATGCTTCCGCTTTCTTTTGTAACACCTTTGGCAGGTGTACAATATGGGATGTCCTGTCTGAAGTTGTGATCATTTGAAGTTTAAAAATAATTCCGAAATTACCATGGGAATTTTTTACTTTTGGAAAAGTATAAACACATTGTGAAATAAGTACAAACATCTGGAGGTGTCAGCACGCTTCTGAGGAGCTCGAAATAATCATATCTCATCAGAATAGAAAAATGTTTTGTTGTTTCTTTTTTTTCTATTATTTTAATCATTATGCGTCCAATCATCACCTATCAAGACAAACGACCACACCATTACATTCTACACAAAATTATCACTTTTCTGGTTAAAACCTCAACGAGTTGAATGGGTTAAAATGTTCTAGAAAAAACATTTTTCATACCAGTATATCTCGGCCCTTTCAATTCAGAGATCAGTCAAACATACATACGTGGACTCGCTATGTGTTGCATAGGTTTGGTTAAAGGGGGTCCATATCGAAACCATACACCCTGCATGTATGCAAACGAGAAGTGTAAATTTTTCTCTAATGATTTTGCTTTATACTTGGAGGAAAATGAGACGAATAATTCAAGTCCAAGAAAAAGGTGCCAAGATGATTAGGGTCGAAATAAATCAAAGTTGAAAGTAAAAAATGTGTAAAAAAATTATACAAAAGTACTTTTTTTTGGAAATATTTCAAAAAAATTAGAATTAACATGTCAACATTATGCATTAAAATTGTAACTCTGAGTTTGCTCTTTCTAAATGGTTCCCTACTTCAGATACTTATCTCTATTATTTTTAAAGTTGAAAAACGTTAAAACTGAAACAGAGGTGAATAAAAAACGCATTCAAAATTATTTCTTCACAGTGTAACTCGAAAAGTAGGAGAGATTATCAACCGGTAATCGAGAACTGTTTTAAAAGAGCAAACTCAGACCTACAATTTTGATGCATAATACATTATACTTTGAACTTCTTAAAAATATTTTCAAAAAAAATAGTATTTTTGAACTATTTTTGAATAATTTTTTCATACGTTATTTTACTTTTAACATTGATTTTTTCAGCCCTAATTATCTCAGCGCCTGTCTCTTGGTCTTAAATTATTTGCCAGACTTTCTTCTACAAATTAAGACCATTTGTATTAAAATGTAATACCTAAATCTTCGGGTTAGAAGGTAACCATTATAGCGCATACATACACTGTACAAGTTCTGGTATACCACTCCCTCAAAATTATCATCCACTGTTCCCAAAACATCCTGTAGGTATAACCGCATATTTCATAAGAAAAAGTGTTAAATTTCTTGGACTCTTATCACCATTACATCATAAAAGGTATTAAATTCAACTCGTTCAACCTTTTTTAGCAGTATTTTTTATGCTATTGAAATAAGGTGTAAGTTGCTGAGAAATTACACTACGAATAAGAATAAGCTAATACATCATCGATTTTGTCTGTATTAAAAAAAATTAAACAAGTGTACAAGTGTTCTTAGTAAATACGTTGATTTTTAAATTCAAATGTTTAATGATAATGAATGACGTTAGTAGGCGTGAGAAATTATATTTCAAAAGAAAGAATTTTGCTTTTTACAAGTAGGTAGGTAGTTAGGTAGGTGGATATTTTACTTTTGTGTAAATCATTATTGAATCTTTTTGATCTGGCGCGTTAATAGAAAATTGGTGTCTGGCGAGGATTAAAGGATTCATCTACTCGGTCTACCGCGTTACGTTTTCAGTTCTTTAATTTACTTCCTTTCAAAAATTTATTTCAAGAAACGGAAGATTTTTTTTTTCTTTTCCTGTAAAAATGAAAAAGAGCTTACAAATTAAACGGTGCTATTAAAAAGTTGTACAGTGCTAATAAATGTCGTATCATCGATTATACAGAGGTAGATGTATATATTCTTTCAAATACGGCGGCGAGCTGATTTAGAAACTGGCGTAAATATAAGAGTGTTCAGCTCAACTTTGTAGAAAGTATAACGAGAAGGGTTAATTTTATTTTAAAAAGTGGAGCGTTCTTGAATATGAAAGTAGATATTGGAAAATGTGATTAATCGCTGAAAAAAAAGAGAATACCGACACGAATACTTATCAAGTAAAAGTAGCTAGCTAAGCTAGCTAGCTAGGTAGGTAGATAGGTATTTTGTAACCAGAGCTTTTCATTACAAGACTATACAACCATAAACGAAATGAAACGTTGCAATCGTTTTATTACGAGATTTTCCTTCTTCATGAATATTTATACCAACTTGGATAATTTTTTATTGAATTCATTTCGATATTATAAAATATCCAGAGCTTTGAAAACGCAATTGATGTAATTTTTTCCTACAATAATTAGTGCAGCTATGAAAAATCATCCGCTAAGAAGAAGTTCGGCCGCATAGGTATTTACTTTTAAAAGGAGCAAGAACTTTTCAAAATAAACAGGTAATGATAATGTTGAAGATGTTTACGTTTAAACAAATCAACAATTATAGCAAAAAGAAGAAAAAAAATCCCTCTCGAAAAGCAGTTGTAGGTAGGCTGGTGGCTTGAATGGTATGTTATTTTAAAATATTTTTAAAACCGGGAGTGCAAAAAGTTGACGGTTACAATTATTTCACGCGAAATACATAAGACGTAACTAGAACTTATCTTAGCAAAACTTAGCAATGGCACAGATGTTTTCACTTTTCAGACAAACGTTCTCGACAAATTGGTTTTAATTCGTAAGTTGAACGCGTTCGTCGGTAAGTTGTATGCTAAGATTGACCCGTCTCCTCTTACCCATATAAGTCTGATGAAATATTAGAATGGTCATGTTTTGTAAACCTCTAACCAAATTTTGAGATTAGCTTTTCATATTTGACCGTAAAGTTGACAAACAAAGCATTTAACACGTTTTAAAGACATTTGCGTTGGTTGATTCGTGTTACAATAATGGTAAGTTGTATCTCGTAGTAGAACTTGAATTTTTAACGCATCCTACAAAATTACGTTGGTAGATTCATAGACCTACCTACAATAATTCGTACTTTTTTTTCTCGAAATAATAATATTTAACCACTATCATTACACAATTATACAGCCATGAAACATGAAAATTTTTAGTAGGTAAATTACATTTTTATAAAACTTTTTCATTTTTTCAGAACAGCTGAATCACTTTTCCCAAATTGATTCGAAAGAAGAAAAGGCGGAGTTATAACGGACTAGGACATTTGAAATAAATACCTACCCACTAGTATTTCAATCGTGACGCGAGGCATAGAAATAGAAAGGCAAAGTTTTGTGGCGAATTATTTCAGACGCTTACCTACGTATTGTTTTACTACTTACAAACAGAAAACAAGCAATATATTTTTGTTCACTGAAATAAAACCAATCAAGCAATCAACACCTAACTTATGTAGGTATTTTCGAATATCACCAACGACTTTCAGTCTCGAGGGATAAATACATAAAATAGGTATAATCTTCAAGTTTTTCGGGAACATTGTTAACAATCGTATTATGGTCACGAAATTTATATTCTCAAGATACTTACGTCACTTTGAAAATTCAGCCAAATGTGTCCTTTCATTTTTTTTTATGATTTATTCTTTCCCCAAGCCATGTGTTTCTTACCAATAGCTTCCTGATTCAATTTATATATTTTTTACGTGATGATGTGCGAACTACATACCATTGGTATAAATGCGATGTATAAATCATAAATAAGTATCATCTCGTAAATATTTCAAATTTCTATTTTAATCCAAATAACTCTTTCATTCATAGGCAGTGATGAGAAGGCACAGATGTCGATGCAGTAAAAACGGAAAAGGAAGAGGAAAAAAAATTTCCAGAACGATTTTTTTCCAATGGAAAAATTTAAGTATTTTTGCATTGGAAAAAACAATCCTTCTGTTACTTCTGTTAGACCCCGATTCTGATAAAACTAGAATAGTTGGAAATAGCATATATCAAAAAATCCAAATTTTCAGCAATCAAAGTTGAACATTTCGAAGATTCGTTCTCACAAGTTACTTTTAATTACCTGTACGTAAAGGCTGGCTTGTAATCAACAATTTTTTCAGCAAAAGTAAATGAAAGTTCTTTCAAGGAGGGGACAGTAAATTAGAGAAAAATAAATTATCCTCCCGCTCAACGCAAAATTACACGTTTTATTAAGAAATTTTAGTGTATAATTTTCTATTATTCTTCCATTAAACATGTCCAAAAAAAAAAAGATTCAGTATACCAAATTCTAATTTTCTTTTCTTTCTAGAACTTTAAATTTTCAGAAGTATTCGAATTGAATTGCAATAAAATAGCGTTGCCAGAATTTCTCAATATGGAGTCCAAATTTTCTCTGGATGCTGAGTGGAACATGAAATTTTTTCAAGGTTTACTATACATTATGATATCAGAGGTGCGTTTTTTCCAAATCTCAATTCTTAGGTACTTATGAAATACACAAATAAATAAGGTCGAGCGAAGTAAGGACGAAATTCTTTAAAAAAAAATATGACTCCTTCATGGGCAAAAAAAGGATTTTTCTCGAGGCAATGTCCAGAAAATCTTTAATAATTTAAAAATTCAACTTCCGCAGCTGAAAAAGGTATCTGCGATCAAAATATGTGATTTAGCCCTGTCCTCAGATTTTGATAATTATCATTGAACGTTGTTAGGAATTCTCAAAAAAAATTGTTGAATACAAAAACCATCTCACTAAAAAATTGTCATAACTGTGTATTTATGCTAAGAAATTGAAACCAAAATAATGTATAGTGGAAGGAGGGGTTACATACCACAATTTTGTCAAAATTTTGCAGACAATAAAAGGGGGGAAAGAATAAAAGAAAATTTGTGTTAAAAAAGATGTCCTCGTTATTCGTTTTGAAGAAGGAAAAAATAATTGTTAATGTTCCCTTCGTCTCTCTTCCCCCTCCCCCCTTGCAAGTAATCAAGCGGTTTAATGTTGGGTCCTTCCTTCTTCCTCCTTCTACTCGATGCCTCTTTTCAAAAATGATCATAATAATAGTAAATCTTTTCTGATCCAGATGGCAGATCTCGACTCAAATATGCCATCTTGAAATTTGTAAACTGAAATGAAAAAACAAATCGGCCAAATTCCCTTATATTTACAAAATAATCTTTTTATGTGTAGTGCTTTTTTTTTTCTTTTATTTGAGTAAGGCTGAATACGTATGTAGGTACGCATTATAACCTTGGGCAATCGTCTCGGCATATAAAAAGGTGACGCAGAATACAATTGCTTTACACAGGCAAAACAAGTAACTTAGTTATGATGTCGTCTCTTATTATACATGGTGGAATTTGGAATCCTTACTCGAGTAATCCAAATTGTACAAAAAAAGGGCCAATGTTTAACATAGATGAATGCTTGGTCATAAATATTTTTTCTCATGTTGAAATCAGAGGAGCCACAACAGATGGGAAAAAGATATCTACATTCGATGAATAAAATTTTTTCTTCCAAAGCTCAGGATAAGAAAAACTATTTACATTGATATTGTTGCGATTATTGCATCGTCGTACCGAAAGATTTTACGTTCCTACATTTTGATTGTGAAATTCTTCGTTCCTGGTAAAAAAAAAAATGTTTCGTTTTTCACGACTCCCTGAAAATGAAAAAAAAAAAAAAAAAAAAAAAAATTTTTGTTTTTCCCCGCCCCCCGAAAAAAAAAAAAAAAAAAAAAAAAAAAAGAGTAGTATCCAGGTATCTGACATTTAAGAATATTGTCTTTTTTCGAATATATCCTTCATCTTTTTAAAAATTATAATTCGTTCTGTATTTTTTTTTATTTTTTTATTTTTTTAAATAACCTCAGAACTTTTTCTTTACTTTTGCAGTTCTGCACATTTAAAGTACGTGAAATAAAGCAAAAATTGAAACGTCCTATCCTATATTGTACTTCAACGAGTGAAAATATGCAGATATGTACGATACCGGATACACTATTGACATTTCAATGGTTGATATTTCAATCAACTTCCGTACTTTTATGGCATATTTTCTAAGTTACGGTTATTTGTTTTATTCCTTCGGCGAAGACAGAATTTGACATGTGAGGCAATTGTTTTCTATTATTTGAACTGTTTAAATCCGTTATATGTAAGGCGAGAATTAAACTACACTATATGTGGGAATATATTTGGCTGAATGCTTTGTTGATTTCATGGTAGAATATCAATTTTACGAAGAAAAGTTATTTTTGAACGAAAAACGGTTTTTCATCTTTCATCGTTTTACAAATGCTTACCGAAATTTGTTATTTCATCGGATGAACGTGGTTGGTTCGCGGAAATTCACTTTAGTTTTTATTAACTCGCACAATTCGTAGGTGATGTTAAAAATTTCCAATTTGTTTGTAATTTTGAAACGATTTTTTTTTTTTTCATATTGTACCTATTTTATTTTCTCTATTCACGCGAACTGCTAGTAACAGTTTTTTTTATTCGCGATGAAATAAAATGTCTTTAGAATTTTTTTTTTTTTGTTCTTTGAACATGTCGTGTTTTTACGCTAGAAAATTTGTGGGAGTTGATTTTCATGAATACCTCTTTTTTGTGGTATTTCAGTTTCACGATGATTTTATAACAACAACAACAACAACAAAAATGATTTATTTAACGACACCCGGCTGCTTGGCCTTTAGCGTCTAGCCTGTCCAATTATCTAGTTACATTACAAATAGAATAGCAAGAATTAACAAA